>JAQHUG010000134.1:3920022-3943673 GCA_028555095.1 Dicrostonyx torquatus
GATCTCTGTGAGTTCGAGACCAGCCTGGTCTATAAGAGCTAGTTCCAGCGCAGGCTCCAAAGCCACAGAGAAACCCTGTCTCAAAAAACCAAAAATAAAATAAAATAAAACAAAATGATGAGCATTTAGTTGTTGCTGTACCAGCTGTTCGAAAGCCTGCAGTTTCTCTGTTGCTAAAGGCCATTGTGCAACCCATACAGGTTTGTCTGTCAACTATTTTAAAGGTAGGATTGTTGGTACCTTTGGAAGATCAGCATCTGTTGTGTCCTGTTCTTCTACAAGCCAAATGGTAGGTGACTGTTTTTTATAATATCTTCTAATATTTTTCCCAGAAACATACATTAATTTATGGTTGTTTCTAAAATTGAGGTAATGTTAATCTGAATATCCATTGCTGTAACAAATCATGTCCCCACAAATTCATTGCTATGTTAGCCACATATGGTTTTAATTTTCCTCTCTGTCCTTCTGGTCCTATACACTCGACCCATCTCATGCTCTGTTTTACCTGTGATAAAGTTCCAATCCCTAAAAGCTGAACATTTATCTCCCGAAGAGGCCAACTTGAATGTTTCTACATCAGCACCCATGTCTACCAGACCTTCAATTACAGCATTATTAATTCATATTTTTAATTTTGGTCTTTGTTCATTTATAGAAGTTTGCCACATTTTATAGTTTCTCCTGAATTTTTTGTTCTTTTGCCCAAAGCTGTTCTATTTTCCAGAGCAGTATGGTTTTTCCTTACAATAGGCATTTGGTTCTTTAATTGCTATGGGGAGGAGTTTCCTATATGAAGGCAGGAAATGACTGAATCAGATTTGGCATAGGGGTCTGTGAGAGGTCCCTTAAGGAGTTTCTCAGTGACAAAGGGTTACCTTGAATATCTCTTGTTGACCTACATTCATTAGTTCAATGCCTGCCTTTACCACAACTTCTGCATAATCCAGAAGGGAGGGGCAGTCTGTTTGGATTATGCTTAGAATAAACATTGTTTCTTGGAATGCCCTGTTCACAATCCCTTTTAAGGTGATCTAGTTTGCCACAATTATAACACTTGACATTTCAGCTTTTCCTCAAGTCTCTGGAAATCACCTCTCCTATCCAAGCATCACCATAGTTTTAAGATTCAATATTGATTGTATCTCAGATCCACTCCTCTAAAGGAACTGACCTTGCCTTTAAAGCCCTAATTATCCTTTTGCATTGAGAACTAGCATTTTCAAAAGCCAGAGATTCAGTTATTATTTATCTAACTTCTAAAAATCATTCTATTTACTGTTGAAGTCATCCTCTGTAAGAAATCCATGAAGGCTTCCACTGGGTCCTGTATAACTTTAGTAAGCAACTGAAATTTCTCTCCTACTTCTCCAATTCTGTCCCAAACATTCAAAGCTGGTGCATGGCATAAAGTCAGGGCATGGTCATCATATAGTGATTGTCTTTCTATTGTAGCATAATTTCCTTCTTCGGGAAGTCAATCTTGGGAGATTTCCACACTTCTAGCTTTGCTCTGTTGTTCAATAGTCTTAGCCTCTTCTCTGAACCAAGTACTCCATTGCAATTGTGGACCAGGCTCTAAAATAGCTTTAACCAAAGTCCATCCAGTCTTTAGAGATAATTCTATTACAAACTGACCATGAGTTCAACATTTGCTTCACAAAAGGTGAATGCATGTCATATGAGACTATTGCTTCCTTGAATCTCCTTAAATTCAACATTTCCACAGGAGTCCATTTAACTCTTACACAACCTTGGGGAATCTATCATTTGGCAGTTTTTCCTGTAAGGTTATTGGATATATTAAAGCTGCCTGTTTGAAAACCTTAGATTGTTCCTCTCTAATTTTATAATGCAATGCTGAAATTGGTTCTCCCTTAAATCCCTCTGTCTGGATTTGAATATCTCTATGATCTGTTTTATTAAGTTTTTCTAAGGCCTGTATCTTGGCAGTCAAACCCAACAACTTTTAAGAGATAAACCAAGAATTATCAAAACAACTATAAGGATTATCAAAATGATAATTAACAGTATGGCAATCCAAGTTAAGTCAATTACCCCTTCATTTAATTGTTCCATTTTTAAATAATGCAATTATGTAATCATACAGAGACCTAACTTTCTCTAGTGTAACTGTGTCTTTTATTTTTTTAACATGAAAAAAAGACTCTTCCTTTTTACTAATTTCTCCCTTACAAATTACCAATTTTCTCACCAAATCTGCCACCGATGATGATAAAGATGTGTGGCTTATTGCTGCTGTGTAGAATAACCTAGTTTGGCAGCAGACTGAGAAGGGGGTTCAGGGAAAGCCCACAAAAGAGAGAAGAAAGGAAAATATAGTCAGTAGGGCGGTGACTCCAACCGTGTGTAGCTCCGGCCTATGCCCATGGCTGTAAAGCCACAAGCAAACGACTTTTTTGTGAATTTGTACCCCAAAAGTTGGGCACCAGATGTAGCATGAATAATAAAAATCCAGAGACAGATATTGGCGTTCAAGTGAAGATCAGAAAAGCAAAGCAGCCAATCACTAGTTCTTACTTCTACCTCAGACCAAAATGGGTGATCCTAACTCCACAAGTACTTAGACTGGAATGTTCTCCACCAAACCTCAGACTGCAGACTGAGACCCTGAGCTCCTGTCTCCTCCCATTCCTCTCTAGTGCTGGGATTAAAGGCTTGCACCCCCACCACCCAACCTCTGTGGCTGCTGGGATTAAAGGTGTGAGGCACCGCTGCCTGGTCTGTATGACTGATGAGTGTGGCTGCTTTGCACTCTGATATTCAGGCAAGATTTATTAAAACACAAATAAAACATATCTCTATACTCTACCAATGGCCCACACCCCAGTGCTCCCTCCTTCCCTTTTACTACTGGAATGGGAACATAAGATTTTGCTTATCCATTCTCTAAGGGACACTGACTGTTTCCAGTTTGGGGCTACTATGACAAAGTGTTATGAGCACTCTCACACAAGTTTTTATGACAATAAGCTTTTATTTCCCTCTAGTAAATATTTAGAAATGTAATGACTGAGTCACAATATAGGTATACGTTTGATTTTTATAAGTTATTGATACACCTTTCCACAAAGTGGTTGCATGATTTATTATATTGCATTGTATTCTTTTATCCCCACTATAAATGAGCATTCCAGTTGCTCCACAGCTTTATAAACATTTACTGTTGTCGGTCTTTGTCAAGCTCCTGACTAATGTGTAATGGCATCTCATTGTGGTTCTAGTCCACATTTCTGTGGATAGGAGCCTCTTTCTCCACGTGGATGCAGGTGCCTTGTCAGTCCCCTTGGCAAAACCGAGTCATGTTCTCCTGGTACATGGCAGTTCTGCCTATGCCCCCCAACTGTTGGGCACAATGAGCAGTATCCACTCCTCAAAGAACCATCTTTACACTAAAGAAAAGCGCATTTTCCATGTTCAAGTGTAGCCTCTGCTGTCAGATCTTCTGACTTCAGATCCAAGCCTCAGCCTGTGCCAGCTGACTGACAGTAGATAAACCACGTTTCCAAGTCTTTGTGTTCCCCAAATCTATGCCTAGGTTTGTGATTTGATTGCACATCAGTTGTCTTGTTTATATCTGATTCAAAAAGTTATATACTATTGCTTTTAAAATATTTAATTTTTTCATTATTTTAAAATTATGGGTAGTGTCTGTGTCTACATGTAGGTATGTGTCTTTGGAAGTCAGAGTCATTGGATCCCTAGGAGCTGGCATTATAGACAGTTGTCAGCCAAACTCTGGTCCTCTGCAAGAGCAACAAGTGCTCTTAATTGCTGAGCCATCCCTCCAGACACATATATTATTATTACTGCTGAAAATTAAAAATGTAAGGTTGCCATAACCTGCACTTAGAGAGCTATTTTAATACTTGGTATATACTTCTTATGGATTTTTAAAAATATAGTTGACAATACATTCAGTATACAATTGAATATTCTCTTTCCTATATTTAACACTAAACCGCTGATATCTTCTCATGTCATTGTATATATTTATGTTTGTAAAGTCTATATGTTTTTAATTAATTAATTTAATTAACTAACTAATTAATTAACTGGTTAATTAATTAACTTCTTTATTTGTTGTGACAGGGTTTCACTGTGTAACCCTGGCTATCCCTAGAACTAACTTCTAGGCCAGGCTGGCCTGCAGTTCACAGAGATCCACCTGCCTCTGCTTCCTGAGCACTGGAATTAAAGATATACACTACTATGGCTGGCAACTAATTTTATTTTATTGAATGTTTTGTTGGAGATAGAGTCACGTATAGTCCAGGGTAGCCTTGAGCTCACAATGCAGCAGAGGCAGGCCTTTAACTCTCAAGTGCCGGGATTACAGGCCTGTGTTATCATGTGAACTCTCATTTTGAGCTCCGCTATCATATAACCAGGCTGGCCTTAGACTAGCTTGCTAGCACAGGCTGATCTTGGAGTCACAATCCTCCTGCCACAGCCTCTCAAGGGCTGAAACCACAGGTGTGAACCACAGTGTGACACAGCCTTGTGTCATATATGCCAGCAGCAGACACCCTACACTTGCTCACACTCAGGAACATGACCAAGTAGTTGGGTCTGAGAGCAGTATCTATCTCCAGACACTGTCTCAGACCCAAGCGACTCTGGGGGAGTAGCACCCCTTAGTAGGACGTCTCTGGCAAATATTGCAAATTAGAGCAGCAAGTTAAAAACATAGCATTTCAGTTTTCCTTGATTCTAAAAGGAATGCGTGTGATGACAGGGAACATGGAACAAAGCACGTCCTGAATTCACAGGAACAGGAAGTGGAAGCCCGACCATCCCCTAGCCCACCAGTGAAGGAAAAGGACGTTCACCACACACTAACACCATCCCCTAATCCATGGGTGAAGGGCGAGGACGTCCACCACATACTAACACGTATGTATTAACATGAGGCTGGGAGGGTGCTCTAAGGCTCCCCCATGCCCTACGTCCAGTCCTAGGCCCACCCTGCTAGTCATGTGATCTTGGACAAGGTAATTATAGCCTTACTGCTTCAGGTGTTCAAAGACATCAGTCAATCATTTTTTAAAGGGTTTTTCAAATAAGGGCCTGGTCCTGAAGCTGGTTGGACATAGCCTCATCCTATGAACCCAGAGTACTGCTGTGTGGCCTCCCTGGTGGACAGCAGGCAAGGCTAGGACTCCACGGTTCTCATCTTGGAGACAGTGGCTCACCTGGGCAGATGGGGAATTGCATGCATGACCCTTGCAGATGATGATGGCTCATGCCAAGTTACCTAACACTCACCCAGCTAGGTGTGGTTTCCTGGGGACAAGTGGGTGTCTGGGTGTCACTCAGTGACTGGAGACACCAACCATAGTCATCATGTCCCTGTTGAGAAGTGGGGTGGGGGGTTTGCCACCGCACGACTTCCCAGTTAACCGATGTGGGAACGACTTCAGCATGGGATTGCAAATTGAGGCTCTTCACCTGGGGCCAGCAAATAACTGTGGCAGGTGACCTGAGCCTCGCTCCAACCTTCTGCAGGGAATTCCCCTCGGTCTGCTTGCCAGACTCCGGTCCCCATGGAGTTGCTCTACCTGTGTGGGTTGATTTTAGTCAATGTTATACACTAAATCCCGAGGTGCTCTCTTCCTGTGTTTACACTCTGCAGGCGTCTCTCCTCCAGGAGGAGGGGCCCAGACCACATGTGTGGTTTATTTATTTACGTATCTGCACATCTGGCCAGGGTTGCATGGTGATTCATTTTGAGAGAGGTGTATCAGATGGGCCAGCCTCCAAGAGGAGTCAGGGAAAAAAGGTCTGGATCCCAGAATTACCTTTGAAGTTACCTCAGAGTCAGAGCACCCCTCCCCTCCACTCTCCTCCATTTCAACTTCCATGGCCTCCCCTCCTCTTCCCTCCCCTTCTCTCCCCTCTTCCCCTCCCCTTCTCTCTTTCTCCTCTCTCTCCTCTCCCTTACCCCCCTCTCTCCTCCTCTCCCCTCCCCTCCTCTCCTCTTTTCTTCTCTCTTCCCTTCTCTAACCCTCCCCTGAGTTGCCTCCCTGAAAACCTCACTCTGACTCTTCTTAATGTTTCTACAGGTGACCAAACCTGGTCTTTGGAGAGACGGGGTGACTCAGGGTGAATCCTCAAGAAAACCCCACAGGCTCAGCATGCTTTGTGGATCATAGGCACTTTGCTAACCTTCTAGAACCCTGGTTTCCTCATCAACAAGATGAGAGTTTCCTCTTGGGTGTTGTTTAAGGGTTTCAATCAAATCACACGGCACATCAGGCCTGCCTGTGGGCCTTCACAATGCCGTTCCTGCTTTCTGAGGCACCATCCCCTTCTCCCACCACAGCCCCAGTTCCTCAGTTTGGTTAACACCCACAATCCTTCCTGAGTGGCTTCAGTGCCATTTCTTCAGAGAACACCCAGCTTAGTTCAATGGCCAATTAAAAGCACCCACAGTCCTTTGTACTTTTCCTCCCGGGCCTCCTGCCAGTTGTAATTTGGGGAACCTTTGTTTCATGTCCTCTGCCTGGGGCCAGACTGGGAGCTCCAGAGCAATGGCCACAACTCTGTGTCTCACCTTCTACCTCAGCTCCTCTCGCAGGCCTGGCACCCTTGGACCCTTGGGGAACAGTAGAATTCTTTCCATGAGCTGGAGAATGGTGACCTGTGGTTGTGAACCCCCTAGCATACACAAAAGGCCCTTTCACTTAGCATTTTGCCGGATAAGGATTTGGCCAAGGCCAAGGCCTCAAGTAGCCAAGGCCTCAGCGTTCAAGCCAACGGGCTTCTGAGTTCCCCTGGGACAAGTTGGGGTTCAGTCAGTTCCCTGATTCAGTGGTCAGATTAGGGGTATGCAGGCTCAGACAAGCCAGTTCTCAGCTTAAACCCCTGGGGCAGGCCAACCCTGTGCCTCACCCAGGCTGCCAAGGCCGCAGCACTCACAGGTTGCTGCACGTCCAGCCAGACGCAGCAGGTTGCTCTCTGGACACTGTATGCCTATCAGCCTTCCATCTTAGCTGAGGAGAACCAGGCTGGGGAGCCGGCAAGGGTGGGACCTCCTTGTCCCAGAGTTACTGGAAGTCACACCGAGGGTGAAAAGAAGAAAGCCAACGGCAGTGGCCCATGATGGCCACTCTTCATGGAAGCTTAGAGCAGGCCAGGCACCTGTGCCATAGACATGACAAACAGCCAGCAGCAAAGCAGGGCCTACTCTGTCCCAGGCCCGTGTCAGACTTTTGGATTACAGTCCTGAATGGATGCGCCCCTCTCTACCCGTGTGTAGCTATGGCTGGAGACACGGGAAGTCAAAGAAAGCAGTTTATGAAGCAGGTGACAAATGCCAGGACAGGGGGTGGGGTGGGGAGAGTGATATGGGACTGGGTGGGGTAGCCCTGTGACTTTAGTCAGTCTGGCTAAAAAAGGGCCCTCTCCCACCATCCCAGAAGGTGGCCCTGTGTCACTGCATAAAACCATTTTGTGTGTATGCTCATAAACATGTTCATGCGTGTACCCTTGTAGGTGGCGATCAGACATCGATGCCAGGTGTCTCTCCACCGTACTTATTTATTTATTCTGAGCCAGGGTCTCTCGCTACACCTGGGACTCACTGGTTGGGCAGGCTGGTTGGCCAGTGAACACCAGGGATTTGCTGGTCTCTACCTCCTCAGCACTGGGGTTATAGATGCTCACAGGTCCTAGAGATCCAAACTAGGTCCCCCTGCATGAGCAGAAGTTGCTAACCAAATTGAGCTATCTCTACAGCCCTTCACATTAACCCTCTTAACTCCTAAAGTCGCTACTATGACCACCCCATTGTCCGGATGAGAAGACTGAGGCCAGAGGAGGAAGGGACTTGCTTAGTGTATCTCTGCCTGTGAGGTTTGGACTCAGGCCTTTCTAATTTCAAAGCCTTAACTAGTCAAAAGACCCTGCTCCTGGCACCGAGGCCTACTGTGGCCATAGGAGAACAGACCCTACAGGACCTGGAGCTACAGGTGATCAGGGAGCTGCCGTGGAGTCTCCTAGGGCCTTGGTCCTCCTACTGGACACACGTCTCCACGTCAGACCTGTTTGGGCCGGACAGCCCAGCCTATGAAGTTCTTTTGTGCTTCTCAAAGGGCCTCCCAAGAGGGTTAACCACCCTCACATTAGTGCTAATTTGGGGCTGACTTTCCTATTCAGCCAGTTACAAAGCCGGGTGTTTGCACAAGGCCGGAGGAACGGGACCACACGCACAGCACCGCCAGTGAGCGGGTTGGATTCCCTGGCTGCCAGTCCTGTTCTCTCAGGCACCTGCTCCTCTCACACGTGGCTGGAGGTGCTCTGGAACTCTGTTCCGCTGACCTTCAAGTCTTGGCGTCGGCCTCTTGATAAAGCCCTTTGAGGAGGAAGAGAAGCCCAAACCATCTAAGGCCCTTGGACCTCGACTTGGTTACAGTTCCCCGCTATCATGGCGAACAAGTATTTGTAAGGCCTGGGAACGTAGCTCAACTATTTGCTAACTGGGCATGCATTTAACCCCAGCATTGGCGGGGAGGGGGCAGAAAACGAAATGTCTATAACTGTGAAGACTGGAAAGCAGGGAAGGGTCCATTGAAGGGGGAAGCAGTTAAAGGCACGATAAAAGTGCACAGCTCTCACACACAGATGTTTGGGCCTCTCTGTGGGCCAAGGACAGCAAAAGCATCACATGACTTGCTCTTAAGTGAAAAACAAAAACAAAACCGGTGGTGGTGGCACTCGCTTTTAATCTCATCACTCGGGAGGCAGAAGCAGGTGGATCTCTGTGAGTTTGAGGCCAGCCTGGTCTACAAGAGCTAGTTCCAGGCCAGGCTCTAAAACTACAGAGAAACCCTGTCTCAAAAAAAAAAAAAAGCAAAACAAAAACAAAAAACAAAACAACAACAACAAAGAAACAACACCTGGAATTGACTGGTTGGGCAGGCGGCATGGCCAATGAGAAGGCCTCAGTCCTCTCGTCCAGACGATGGGGTGGGAAGTACCGAATTCCAGAGTTAGCAAAATAGTGCAGCCAGTAGGATCCCAGTTAGGTTAATGTAAAAATAACCCTGGCGACTGGGGAGATGGTTCATTTGTGTATGTACACCTGTATACACACACACACACACACATATGCACACACATATACACACACATACACACAAACATATACACACAAACATATACACATATACATGTAACACACGTGCACAGACACATGAAGCCTCCAAAAAGCACAGGCCTTTGCTGTGGATACAAATGTGTGTGAGTCTGAGCAAGATTACAAAATGACAATACATTGATCAGAAAAGTGAGAAATATTGTATTTTTAAAAACAGCCTGAAGAGAAACCATCAGAGTAAAAAGGGGAGTAGTTATCTGGAGGTGGAATTAGAGAATGAGAGCAAACGTCTGCATTTTCTTGCTTGAAAATTAAAATCATATGTGTGTGTCTTTGCATATGTGTGTGAGAAGTTGTGGTGGTTTGAAAAAATAAGACCCCCAAAGGGAATGTTACTATTAGGAGGGGCAGCCTTGTTGGGGTAGGTGTGGCCCTGTTGTAGTGGGTGTGGCCTTGTAGTGTGAGTGGGTGTGGCCTTGTTGGAGTCACTGTGGGGATGGGATTTGCTCCATGTGACACTCAGTCCACTTTCTGTTGCCTTCTGATCAAGATGTAGCCAGCACCATGTCTGCCTGCATGCCACCATCCTCCCCACCATGATGAGAATGGACTGAACCTCTGAACTGTAAGCCACCACCTCAATTAAATGTTTTCCTCTATAAGAGTTGCTGTGGTCATGGTGTCTCTTCACAGCAACAGAAACCCTAACTAAGACAAACGTCAACCTTAAAATATTTTCTTCTTGCTGGAGTTCAAACTCAGTACCCAGCTAGGCAAGTACTCTCCCACTGACCTACAGTGCCAGCCCAGAGAGAAGGGCTTCTAAGAATTGCCTTTCTGGCTCATTCTGGCCCTATTGGTGTTGTGATTCTGGCACTTTAAGAGAAAAGCCACGCCCATTCCCACCCCACTCCCATCCGCTGAGGCAGGCTGATCTTCAGCTTCTGGCCTGAGAGCTCTCTTTCCTGTTTTCCTCTCAGAGAGGCAGGTTATGTCTCTCTCTCCCCACTTCCCTCCTCCCCCCACTTCTGTCTGTCTCTCCTGTATCTTCTTTCTCCCTCTCTCTCCATCTCTCTTCTTCTCCCCTTCCCCCTTTCCCCTCCATAACCCTAATAAACGTTTAAACTTTACTCTATATGGCGTGCCTATTCATGTCTCTGGCTCCTGCCCACCCGCCACGTGTCTCCCTGCCTGGGACCAGCCACCGCTCGGGGATTGGCAGCCATCTCTGCCTGGGACTGGCTGCTCTTAGGGCCCGCTGCCTGCCGCCACATGGCCTGCTACCACTGCTTGGGAACCTACAGCGTCTCTGCTGCCTACTGCTGCCGGGGGTCCTGCAGCATTTTTAATTAATCATAACAATTGGCAATAGTTATCTCATGACGTTGCTGACATGCAGCAAATGCAGAAGCATGGCCTCCTGGAGAGAAAACTAGCACTTTTGCCAAACAAGCAATCTGTCTGTCACTGGTATTTGGCCCTGTTTCAATGCATCTCACTTAAAGAAACCCTGAGCTCTAACTCGTGTTTAAATGAAGTTTGCCTGACATGCATTTTCTTGGACCACAATTTTCCTATACTTAAGATCACCCATCTGAGAGCTGTCTGTCCTGTGCCCGGTATCTGAGAGCATGTTCATGGAAACCAGAGCGCAACCTAGGGCATCTGTCTTCAGGCGGCTTCCACATTGTGCTTTCTGAGACAGGATTTCTCACTGACCTGGTGCTAACCAGTGCTGGGTTCTGGGGATGGGACAGTTTACTGACCGGGCTGTCTCCCCAGGGTACTGGAGAGTCATCTGAAGCCAGAAAGTCACCCAACAAAAGGCTCCAACATGTGGGAAGCGAGGAGTTACATACGTAGATCTTCCGAAGGACTCCTGTTCGTGGTGTGGGAGCCAAAAGAAGCAAGGATGGTGCTTTGTTTGCTCTCAGCGTCTTGGCTACTCTGTGTGTGAACGGTGGTCAGTCTGAGGGCCACAATCACGCTAGAAGGTTGGTGACATATTCAAGGCTGATCAAGGTTTCCAAATGATTGCATTTTGTTTATAAATACAAGATTTCTATGAAGCAATCTGGAGAGAAGCCACTATAGCCTCTGGGGAAGCAAGGTGGTCTGTGGGGTAGGAACAGAAGCTATAGGTCTGGAGCCACTGACCATCAATTGTGTGGACTTCAACCTTCCAGAAGCTTCTCGGAAGACTGCTTGGCTGCTGTAGCCCCTTGACCCCTTGGTGTCAATGCCCCACCACTGGCGACCTTGAGGATGTCAGCATCTGGTTTCCTCCCTTTGGTATGGCTGTTGGGTCTAGTGCCTGGCACGGAGGCGCTCAGAAAACAGCCACTGTTAGACTGGCGATTTCACCGTGCTCTGTGTAATGGGGGGGGGGCGGTTTGGCCAAGGAACGTTGGGGAAGGAACGTCTCAGTTCATGCCCTCGTGGTGCTCATTTAGTCCCTCTCTGACTCTTCAGGCAACTAGCCTAAAGTCAAAACTGACACTCAATAAAATAACTTCATAACCTAGAGCCAAATCAGAATGCTTTCTTTTTGAAAGGGAGGCCCCATCCTCTGATCTCTGTCATCTCTGATATGGCCCTGGGTCCCCACTCTCTACCTGGGACTCACAGGAGACTCTTCCACAGGATCTTGCTGGGGTGTGGCTAACAGATGGGGGCGGGGAGGCTGGGTGGCAACTCACCCAGGGCAGGGCATTGCCTTCCTACCAGCTCAGCACACGGCCTGGCACGGAACAGCACCCTGGGAATGGCTAAGCTGAAGAGAAGAGGCCCAGACCAGCAAATGGATGAAAAGAGATTCTTTCCTGACCACAGTTGGAAAGGAAACAGTTGACACACGATGCCAGCTGGCACGGAGTCTGTCCCTGAGAGGCTGCTGGCTCTCACAACACTCCTAGAAAACAAGTGCTGTTGTCCCATTTCACAGAGGTACAAACTGAGGCTCTCAAAAGCAAAGTCAAGTGTATACGGTCACATGACTCATTCATCGTTGTGGGCAGCTAGGCTTGAACACATATGGCTGTCTCCAGAGGCTGCCCTCTTAGAGAAGTCACTCCCTGACCTGTCTCTTGGGAGGTGATCAACCAAAGCAATGGCAGCTCAGAGCTTCTCATCCTGGGCCCAGGCTTCTCAGCCGCCTCATCCCAGGGCTCTACTGCCTGGTTTTCGGCAATTCTTTCCACCCATTCCCTCGCATTTCCTTCCTGCAGACAATGCCGTGCCCAGCCCAGCAACTCCCTCTTCCCCAAAGTGTGTTCCTGTCCTTAGGCCCCTCGGCAATTCCTTCTTCCTACTCAAGTCCATCCTGGAGCTGCCCTGCCCACACCACCCTCCTGCCCAGGCCTGTGAGGATGCCGCTCACCTTATCCATCTCTGGGTTTCAAAAACCAGCTCTCCATCCCCTATCGCCTCCATCACAACTCAAGAATTTCCCAGATCTCAAGACACCAGAGACTATGAAGTTTGTACTCTGGCCTCCACTGCCCAGCACAATCCCTGGCCTTAAGAGTGTGTCGAGGTGACCTGCTCCATGAGTCCAACCCAGCACCCTGCAGACAGACAGATAACAGCATGCTCCTGCCTCTGCATCTTCCATACTAGAAATCAAGATGCCCTCATTCTGTATCCTCTTCCATCATATCTCATGCTCTGGGTACTAATTACTCCATCTAGATTCTAGAACATTCCTCGGTGGCTCTAAGCAGCTAAGCACTCCCTTCAAACCCAGCTCAGTGTTTCTGCCCCTGGAAGCCTCCTGGCTCCTTTGCTGTACTATATGGGCCTGTATGTCTCTCCTCTGGTGACCCCTGATGGCAGGGACATGTCAGATCATTTCAGCGTCCTCAGGATCAATTCTTTTGATTTTAAAGTATTTATAGGACTGGCATCTTCATTCAAAAGAAAAACCCGGGACTAGGGAGATTGCTCAGTGATTAAAGCATGAGATCCCCAAGAACCCACATAAACACTGAGTGTGCCTGATGACACACATGTAATTCTTAGAAAGTGGAGCCAGGAGATCTCTAAGAAAACTCACCAATGAGACTAGCCATATCTGTGAACTCTGGGTTCATTTGAGAGATCCTGCCTCGAAAGTAAGGCAGAAGAGTGGCAAAGGATGAGTCCGGACATCAGCTTTGGCTTCCACATGCATGCACAAACATATGCACCCACACAAACATGCGTGTATATGCACATGAACATATACTCATAGACATGGAAAAGGAAAATAAAAATCTGTTTATCTCCATATAAAAGAGACACAAAGAAGCGGGCTTGGGGCTTTTGTTTGTTTGAGCTAAGGTGTTATCACATAGCCCAGGCTGTCCTAAAACTCACAATCCTCCTGCCTCAGCCACTTAAAGATGGGGATTAGAGCTTGGAACGCAGATCTTCACTGGGTGGGAAGGGCCAGTGCTGTCAGTATGCTCCCTTCAGATCTGCCTGAGACCTACCACGGTGGACTCAGCGTGGCACTGAGTAGAAGGCTGTGGATCAACAAAGACTTGCAACACGGTCTGGAGCCAATCACCTTGGGATCCCAGAAGAATGAGTTCCCTAGAGTGGAATCCAGTCGACTTCTCTGGAAATAGGATGTTTCCAGGCTTCAGATCAGGATCTGGGGGTTCATGCCGCAGCCTGGCCAGAAAGCAGGACATCATCATGGTTCTCCTCCTAGCCAGAGCCCTGGGTTATGGTACAGAGTGGGTAGGGGTGGGTGGGGGAGGGAAGGCTGTCTGCCCTGCTCCTTTTCTGCAATCACACCATCCATACTCAGTAACTGCAGACAGATACAGGCCAGCCTGCTGCAGCAGCGGGAAGACAGCTCTGACCCTCCTTGTGCATTGGCTCAGACCCTCGGTCACTCACCTGCCAAATGTGGTTATAACACATTTATGCTCACGGGGTAGAGAAGCCACATAGCAAGGAGTCAAGTATGTCCCCACTCCCGCTTGGAGGTCTGGGCCTCAGTTTCCCCATTTGTGAGAAGAAGGTTAAAAACAGCACTTAGTAGGGCTAATAGAATATACATGTAGGACCTGAGCCAGCCTGGACACACTGTGCGTACCTGAGAGACGGGGTGCTATCTTGCTGAGCCACTGGGATGGGTCCTTCAGATCATGGCCAGAGCCTGATGGGTAAGGATAGTGCTGAGTGAAGCTGTTATTTTATATGAATTTGGCTCAAATCCATACATTACATATGTGCTCTTGGGAGGGAACCAATAAATACCTGAACAGAAACCATAGGGCTTTGTCTCACTTTGCCAATCTCTTGGGAAAGGGATCATACCACCTCTTCCTGTGGATGGGGGCTCTGAGGCACACAGTTCTCGACGGGCAGTGCTATCCAACTCAGATTCAAGTATTCTTCCAGCTTGCCCCCATCTGGCCCGCCTCCAAATTGCCCATCCATGCAGAGATATGACCTGACCCTCTTAACCGCAAGATGTCCCAATGCCCCGGGGTCCCCGGTGTGGCAGGAGGCACCGTAATTACAGCTTTCATCAAGGAAGTTCCTGCTGCGTCCTTCCCCTGCCCCTCCCACCTAGGTGTGCCCTGGAGCCCATGTCAACCCACACTGACTGATGGCACATACTAGTAGCACTTTGTGCGAAGTGTCTCATCTAATCCTCTTGATTTCCCCCAGTATCGGATCCAAACCTCTGTCCCAGTTTATATCCCCAAAGTACAAAAATCAGGCTGTAATTGCACAGTTAGGAAGCAGATACAATGGGCCTGGCTAGGGTCCTGTCTGACACTGTGCTACCCTGAGGGTAGAGCCCCCTCGCTGAGCTTGGGTTTCTTCTGGGCCCTATTGTGAGTGCTAGATACAGTAGGTGTAAGTGTCTAAAGCTGCCTGAGGCAGAAAGGGTCAGCAAAGGTCAGATGGCATCCCTCTCTATTGCTGTCGTTAGCCTGACTATATAGTCAATATTGACTATATTTTCAATATTGATGAAGGGCCCAGAGGTCACTATCTGTATGGATACAACATCAGGGCTTTAGGGAGCGTCTAGGTGTTGGGCAAGCTGGGTGTGATGTCTGATGGAACATTTTCCAGTTTCATCCAAGTCCCAAATGACAAAAGTGAAATTTCCGTTTTGCTGATGTTGTCTCCATAGTGCAGAATCTATAGTGAGCCACAGGATGGCTAGTAACTAACAATAGGGCGGAGCCGTAGCGATTTGCTGTGTGAGTAAACTCAGGAAGCAGCCCTCTGTGCTCCTTATTCTCTCTGCGATTAAATGTGTCAGTATACATCACACACACACGCACACACACACACACACACACACGCGCGCGCGCACGCACACACACGAAGTTCTCACTAGTCCTTTCTGGGCTTCTTTTTCCTTCCCCTAGGCAGGGAAGTGCGGTGGTGGGGGACACTTCCCTAGGCAAAATGTTGAATTCCATGTTACCCTGTGACCCACTTCCCTTTGTATGGGTGACTGTGTGGCGGTCCCCTCCCTCACCTTGCTCATCCATGCCAGCCTGGGTGGTGAACTCCACTCCCCTCCATGGCCCCATTCCCACCCAGGAGGGCTCAGTAAGTCTGCAGGTCCTGTGTTCCTCTTATTAACAGATAGGTTGGAGACATGGGGGTTCCTTGGTAAGAGCCCCCTTCCTCTTAAGTGTCCTCTCTTGGAGCTTTTATTGGTAATTTATAGTCTTGCAAAGTGTCAGAGAGGATGGAGCAGCTGTGTTTCTTCACTGGAACGAGAAAGGGATACAGACCCAGAGATGCGCCTGAAACCAACACGGCCTTGACTGCCCAGGGCCATTTCTTGTCTCTAGAGGGCAGGAGCTGGGGTACTTGTCCACTTTAACATTCAGAGGCTGGGGAGTTGTAGATTGCAATGCAGTAGGGTTTTTGTTTGTTTGATTGTTTTGTTTTTTGAGGGGGGCTCACTCACAGTTGGCAAATACTCCACCAGCCCTCAAAAGAATGCATGTTCTCCCCCTTGGTGGGAGTCTTGGAAGTCATCTGTGAGCTGCTTTCCCAGAAGGTATTTTTCCTCTGCCTTGGGCTGAGGAGGGAGAAGAAAGAGCCCCAGGGGAAGGGACGTGATTCCAGTCCACAAAGACTCCTGTCTTTTCACTCAGCGACTGTGCTGACATGAGAGGTGCTCAGTAAAACAGGTGGCGGGCCTGCCTGCGAGGCGGACTACCTGCTGACTCAGCTCACCCCCTCTTTCATCTTGGGCCCTGACTTACCAGCAGCATTTAACAAGGAAAGATGGAGGAGTTACTCTCGCTGGGCAGCCACCTTGAAATCCGTGTGCTTCATGGAGTCCAGGAGGCTGGGGGTGGGATTGTTTCTGGTTGTATCAATAATTTACCAGGTGTGCCTAAGAATTATTGCTTTGGTCATGAAAGTTAACAGCAAAACAAAATTAAAAACCTTGATGGTTTCTTATGTGGGATCGTGTGTGTGTGTGTGTGAGTGTGTGTGTGTGTGTGTGTGTGTGTGTGTGTGTGTGTGTGTGTGTATGTTGGGAGATTGGGGAGGGGTTCTGTGGATAGAAAAACAATTTGTAAGATTTTTAAAGTAGTAGCATTGATTGGTGAAGGGATATGGTTTTAAACTTTGGCTTCTATATTGCCTTCAGTCACTTGGGAAAAAAATTGAAATAAAAATAAATGAATCAGTAACGGTGAAGCCTAGGATATCCCTGATAAAGCCATGCCCAGGGTTATTCTCGTTCTGTTAGAGTAAGACCCTAAAAGAGTGTGTCAGGGTCACGTCCCCTCAAACCCAGGGAGGGAAGCTAAGAAGAAAGAATCCTTCCCGTATGGGACTCCATCTCACTGTTTTTCTAGGTCCGGCTCCTGCTATCACGGAAACTGTCACAGAAATACACAGGGAAGGAGTGGCCGACTTTCCATGGCCACAAAATATTTGCCCTCCCCTCGCCTCCTATCTATCCTGAGAGACCCTGCTACTAGAATCGCTGGGCAGTTTCCAGAGAGGGTTTTGTTGACAGTAACGTGCTGCTGAGCCTATGCCTGTCCATCAGTGCAGAGTTACGACCCCAGAACAGCAAGATGCCATCAGTGTACTCTCTTCTGGCCTTCACCTGTCCCTCAGCAGGAGACAGGAGCCAACAAGACCCCAGACAAGCCTTCTCCTTGTCCCCTGTGCCTCCCTCCTGCCCACACAGCCCAGGCTCCTTTTTTTGTGGGCTGCATTTTGGACTGCGAGGCCTTGGGCTGCAGAGGGAGGTGACAGCTAAGACACTTCCACCCCAAGTAAGCCTTGTATGAGGAAGAGGGTTGGGCAACACTGGGGACCTGCCCTCAGCTCACTGCTAACAAGAGCCTTTGGGGAAATTTGCTAGCTCTCTGCTGGCAAAAGCAATTGCACCTGGCTCTCTGAAAGGGCAAGCAGGTAAACTGAGGCACAAGCAGCCTATATAGTGACACCACTGAGCGGGGTGCCCAGCACCCAGTCCCCTAACACCAGAGAAGAAGATAAGTTACCTAGCCAAACAGGGACAGACCAGGAGCGCTAGAAGAGCCACGCTCAGCAATCCGTCAGTGCTTGTGTCAGGCCCAGGCCTGTGGTAGGTTCAAGCAAAAGAAAATGTCTTTTTTGGCGGATGGGGTCCACGCTCCAGCTCGTCACTAAATTGCGTGGACTTGGGCAAAGGGAACCTAGGTAGGTGCCCACTACTTCTGATGGTGAGGAGGATGAATGACCAGACTGTGGGCAAACCATCTCTGGGCAGCATGTGGGCCTGCGGACCATGTTGTGTGATTACTCTGTAGCTCAGTGGAAGATCAAAACCCACCACAAAGAGGAAGCTTTATTCTGTTTAATAAAGATTCATCTCAAAGATTCTCATCCATAGCATGGATTTTGGTACTCCCAAAACAGAATTGTTGATAGGAAGAAACAATAAGATTGGCATGAAGACAAACACCATGGCGGGAGGAAAAGGGCCCTTTGAGAAGCAGCTTCTTTGCTGGTCCTAGGGCCAGCCTGTCTCCCACACCTATGGGATTTGCCTGGGGATGGCCAGACATGTCCTCTCAGAACCTGGGAGCCCTGCTGCACAGTACTGAAGCCACTGACCACGTGTGGCTACCACTTGCATATACTTATAGTATCCGAGGACCTAAATTTCACATTTTTCTTAAAGAATTTACATTTCAATTTGGAAATCAAATAGGCATACCACAACTTTACTGTTCTGACAGTACTAGTGAGGTATTGTCCCTTGAGACATAATTCATGTCCTGAACTCACAGCTTTAAAGCAGAGATCGGTAGCCGTGGTATGGCCTCCAGGTTGTAAAGTCACCCCACTCCTACAGACAGTCATTGCACATGCCCTCCTGACCCAAGCTCCTAGAGCCACCAGTCTTGCTCCCATCTCTACAGATTTCCCTAGTCTGCACTGTGAGTTCTAAGCCAGCCTGGTCTACAGAACTAGTTTCAGGACAAGCCATGACTACCTGTCGAAAAAAGACAAAGAAACAAAACAAACAAACAAAAACCCCAAATAAACAAACAAAAAACAAGTCCATAGCCTGGCAGTGGTGGCTTTAATCCCTTGAGAGGCAGAGGCAGATGGATCCCTGAGATTGAGGCCAACCTGGTCTATAGAATGAATTCCAGGACACCCAGGGCTATACAGAAAAATTCGGAAAAAAAAAAAAAGGAGGAAGAGGAGGAGGGGGAGGGAGGGAACAACATCATTCAATCTGTTTGGTTTTTTTTTGGTTTTTTTGTTTTGCTCTTTGGATTTTCAGTACAGGGTTTCTCTGTGTAACCTTCCTGGCTGTCCTAGAACTAGCTCTGGTGTCTGTCTTTTTTCACTTAGCTTTCTTTATTTCCTTCCCTTCTTTTGACACAAGGTCTCATGATGTAGCCTAGGCTGTCCTCAAACTCTGTGTAGCTGGGGATGACCTTGAACTTCTGATCTTCTTGTCTCTGCCTCCTGTGCGCTGGGCTTACAAACAAGAGCCATTACTCCTGGTTTTTATGCCGTGCTGGAGAACTGAACCAAGGGCTTCACAAATGCTAGGCAAACAGTCCACCAATTGAGCTACACAGCCAGCCTGATTAGTATGTCTCCAAGGTTGAACTTTACTCCCAACTCTGCCTGTCTTAACATTCCAAAAGAATGGGCATATCACCTTTGATCATGACTTAGTCATCAACAGATGGACATCTGTGCGTGTCCATCCATGGCTGCTTCCATGTTTTGGTTTCTGTCTCTTGAAACCACAGTACTCCACTGAGGTGCGTTGCAATGTAAATTGCAGATCTGAGTATACAAAAAAAGAGTACAAAGTACCCAATTCATTATTTATATTCATACACTTTGGAATTCTTTTTTTATAAATTAGGTTAAATAAAATTTTGCCCTTTTAAAAAAGAGAGAATGCCTAAAAGAAAACTGACAGAGTGGGGAGCCTTCCTCCTAGAGACCTACTTATCTTACTCCACCCAAAAGTGACACTGAGGGAGTGGGGACCCTTTCTCCTAGAGCCTTCGTTCAGCTTACCCCACCCAAAAGTGGCCCTGAAGTGAGGTGAGGAGCAGGGTCTGGGAGGAGCAGTCATTCTGAGAGTCACTCAGCACCTAGGGGAGCCACAGAGAGGACAAGTTCGGGCAAGAGTGGGTAGATGACTTCCCCCTGGGAGGGGACCCATGGCTGGAATTATCAGACAAAGGGAATAATTGGAGCGGCCGATGACAGTGCCTTCAGCTGGCACCTGGCCTGGGCCGTGCTGCGTGGCTGGCTCCTTGGGCTGAAGCACCCAGAAGCTCCTGGGCTCCCCTCCCAAGGGCAGCTACATGAGAGGCTTTGTTGCTTCCCAACCCGGGGGCTAGTCCCCAAGCTGCTCTGAGAGGCCAGGGCTCCGCTGTCACCAACCTGCTGTTCACTGTCCCTGGGTCAGGCAAGGAAACTAGAACAGGCAGCCTATTCCCAGCTCCAGCATCTCAGGGCTTGGAAAATAGTCCTGAGTCAGGAAGTACTGGGATTGAGTCCAGGTTTTCTTTCTCTTAGTTGTTTAACATCTTTGCTTGCTCCCTACTTCTCAAGGGGTGAAAAAAAAACCTTCACGAAGACCCAGGGTCCTTTGCCCAGACGGTGTGGCTAGCAGTTCAGAATCAATGTCCCAGTGATAGCAAGGATTTCAAACTGAGATAGTCCATCTCCTCAAACACCATGTAAACTGGTCCCCAGGATGGGCAGGGAGTTTCATAAGTCATCCAGAAATGTTGGGAGGGGCACAGAAGCAGAACTCTGTGACTGTCACATCTGGTGGACTGGGGAAAACCATGTCTAAAGACTGAAGAAACAAGTCCTGTACAACAGCCAAAATGGTGACAGTGTAAAACCCAGGCATCCCGTCCCAGAGCTTTCTTGAGTTTTATGTGGGTAGACAAGCCGCACAACCCAGTCTGAGGGTTCGGTTACCCCCCTGCCCTTCACCCTCTGCCTGGCAAGGTGATGCCTCTGCCAAGCCTTGGCTTCCTGGGCACAGACTCTCTGAGTTTTATCCCGGGATAATTCTTGGCTAGGGAGGTTTCAGATTTACTGAGAATCGACTGTGTATGGACACTGAAGAAGTCATGTGTGGTTCCCAGGATAGAGCCTGAACACTTCTTGGGTGTCTGCTGTGGACGGAAAGTCTGAGGCATGAGAGATGCACTGGAATGAGAGAACCTCTGCCTGCTACCCTCTCCCCAGGGAGCACACAGTTTCCCCTCAGGAGATTCCATTGCTAAGAAGAATTGCTTTAAAAGAGCAATAATGGCAAAAAAATCCAGTGGCGATGATGGTGTGGGGTCAGGACTTCTGGGAAAGGAACTGGGTCCCCTCTTTCTGCAGGGCCTTTAATTTCATGTACAGAAAGTATCCATCCTTAGCAAAGGGGAGGAAGAGCAGGGAAGGAGAAGATGAGAGACAGAAACAGGGCAGGTGAATACAGCCAAAGCCCTGCACACAGTAACCAAATACTGGATGTGATGCTGCCCACGTGAATGGGTAAACTGAGGTACGGGCCACCGCATTGTCCAGTGGAGAAACCATAGGTTGCAAATGCTGGCCAGAGCACAGCAGCACTGGGGTCATCCAGCCACCAGAACTTGCTGCAGCTGGCCTCTACTGTCACTTCAAGCCTCATAAGAGAGCCATAGCCTCTCTGCTCACTCCTGCAGGGAAACTTCTGTGTAGACAGAACGCTTTGGCAGGATTAAGAGACAGGAGAGTAATTGCTAGGGAAGTTTAGGTAATAAGATTTTTATTTTTAAATTCGTACTAGGAGCCGGGCGGTGGTGGCGCACGCCTTTAATCCCAGCACTCGGGAGGCAGAGGCAGGCGGATCTTTGTGAGTTCGAGGCCAGCCTGGTCTACAAGAGCTAGGTCCAGCGCAGGCTCCAAAGCCACAGAGAAACCCTGTCTCGAAAAACAAAAAAAAAAAAAGAAAAAAAAATTTGTACTAGGAGAAATGAATAGATCTCTGAAGTGGAGAACAATATACTTTGGCAGATGAATCCAACTATGCAATCACTACCAGAATTGAGATCTAGACTCTTCCTATACTGCCCAAAGCCCCACCTCTTTGTGCACCTTTGAGTTAATTGCTACACCCCAGAAGGAACCACAGTTCTGATCTTTGCCTAATGGATTTATTTTGTGTTATCTTTTTAATCTGTTTCTTGACAGGGTCCCACTGTGTAGTCCTGGCTGGTCTGGAACTCACGATGTGGACCAGATTGGCCTCAAATTCACAGGAATCGCCTGTTTCTACCTCCCAAGTGGAGTTTAGGGCATGCACACAACGCCCAGCCAAAATATTCAGCTTTATGAATTTGCGCGTCTTCCTGGCACAGGGGACACACAAATCGTCTCTATGGCCCCAGTTTTAGTAGATGTGCTGTCAAAGTGAGCACTCTGTTTTTGAGAGAGTCTTGCTGCTCAGGCTGGCCTTGAACTTGCAACCCTCTTGCCTCTACTTCCTAAGTGCTGAGATTATGGGTGTTTGCTACCATACCTAATCAGTTTTGCCTGTCCTTAGCCTTCATATACATGGACTCTTTCTGAACGTCCTCTTTTGTGAAAGGCTCTATCCTTTCACATGGGGGGTTGGGCTGAGCCTGCAAACCATGGATGGTTTAAGCAGCATTGGAAGCAGAGGGGAAATCGAGGCAAAGGGAGTAGATTCAGAAAAACCAGCAAGAGAGGGAGAACAGAAAGTGTCCCTGTGACCAGAATGTGTTGTGGCTTCCCTGAGATGATCTGAGAGAATTCTGCAGTAGCTCAAGTACAGGAGAAAATGGAGGAGTCACAGAGCAATGATGGGGTGGGGGTGGGGTGGGGCTTCAGCCTCATTGACAGAGCTTCAGCATTGGTCCAGGCGTGGGCTTCACCGTGGACACGATGAGGAGCCTTCCCAGAGCTGACCGCAGAAGGTCTGGAGAAGGAACAAGGGTGGCCACAGAAGATGGCGCAGCATGGAGTCTGGGAAAGGCTTGGAGGGCCACCATCTCATTGTCCAGTTGGCTAATTCACTCATCACTCATTCACAGTGTTTTCCAGTCCAAAGCTGCTGTTCATCTGCTCGCTACTGCTGGGACTTGGGTTCCTCTCCACTTCGGCTCCAGCTTTGCTCTCTGGCTAAGGCACGTGTGGGCATTGAGGGTGGGGTCCGGGAGAGGGGCTGCTGGCAAATCTCGCCTGCTGGTTGTTCCGAATTCTATCCCTATTCAAAAATTCTGGAAAATTCTTATTTTCTAGGAGCATTCTTACCATATCTTAAAAAACAAAAAAACCTCTTCCTCTCTGCTATGTTCTCCCTAGGGATTTGACTGGTCAGGTGTGAGGCTGGTGACTCAGAAACAGGAAGGACTTCAGTTGATAAACACAATGTCAACTCCATACCTTGGGTCCATTGGTCATCCCAGAAACGTGTGCGGGATAGAAAATCAAAGTCCTAAGTTAAAGAAATTTCAAAAGCAAAATCAAGCGTGGGATTCACACTGCTGGGCTTTCCAGAGGATTGACTGCCTTGTTCATTCCCAGGAAAGCCCTTCCTGCCTGCAATATCCTGGGCACCTTCTCGCTCCTCGGGATGGAGGACCTCAGAGAACCCAGAAATAGGTCAAGACGAGGAGAAGGATCGAACTTCACAGGAGGTCTGAGCTGGAACCTAGAACGGCAGGGACAGACCATTCTTCAGGCAGTCACGGAGACAGAAAGGAACCTAGAACGGCAGGGACAGACCATTCTTCAGGCAGTCACGGAGACAGAAAGGGTGGCCTGAAAGGTTCAGCAGCAAAGTTTGCTGAGAAGCAAAGGGCGAGGAAGGCCAGTGGTCACTGGCCACCAGATGGGACAGCAACTGCATTGCAAGTAAACCCCACTCTCCATGCCTGTAACATGAGGGTCCACTTGTTGGGATTTCTGTCCCGCCCAGTACCCCACAGCCAGCAAGCCCCAAAGAAAATCACACAGAGTCTACATTAGGTTATCAACTGATTGGCCCATT
>JAQHUG010000134.1:3943983-4010104 GCA_028555095.1 Dicrostonyx torquatus
ACCCACCTATACTTCCTACCTGGCCAATCAGCATTTATTTAAAACATGATTGACAGAATACAGACACATCTCCCGCACCACATGCCTGCAGCTGGCACTGTACCCCAGACAGAAGCACAAGGTAGGAGTACTCCAAGGTGGCCACTTAGGTCTTCTGGGAAACGAACTGGCTCCACAGAAGGTGGAGGCCCCTCAATCTGGGTCCCTTCCCCAGGGAACTCAGGTCAGGTTTGTGTGTGAAATCACGGCTGGCTGCGTCAAGGTTCTGCAGAGCCTGGGGGCCTTGCCCAAATCCCAGCTCTACCCTCACCTGAAGCCAGTCTCTTTGCTGCCCTGGACCTCAGCTGTCCCACCTGCGGAGGAATAAGGACATGGTGGAAGCTGTTTGCTACAGTGCTGGGCACAGGGAAGGGGGAACTTCTAACGCTCTCAGGGTCTTTAGTGAGAGCAGTTCCCCTAAAGCCCATTGTCTCTGTGAGGGGAACCTGGAGCTTTAAAACAGTTAAATGACTTTTCTTTTCTTCTTTTTTTTAACAGAAAGGAGTAAAAACTGGTAGAACAAGTTAAAATGGCCTGTATTTCATTTTCTGTAAATCCCACCCATGTCATCCCCTCAGGGTTCAAGCAGGGCATCAGAATAACCCAGTGGGGACCTCCCCGTTTTAGGGGCTAACTTTCCCTCCACCCCCATCATTTGTCCCATCTGGGTGTGGCCGGCTGGGACTTGAGGAGGGTGTCAGAGGTCATCAGAACTCCCAAAAGATGATGTCTCTTTCCCAGGTGAGGCCTCTTTTATGGTGACACGCTGCATCCGCCAGGCTTGGGGGCCACTCTCCTTGTCATAAACTAATGCTGGCACTGGCTGGTTCCTTTGTGCCTTTTATGTCACACCCTTTGCAGCCCAGCTTCTATCTCCCCTGGGGCCTCGTTGTGGCTCCAGGAAGCAACATGGGGTCTTGCAAAGAGTTCTTGGGTCGGACAAGCTTCTTCCTTTCAGGCACTGGATATGGTGGCCTTTGAGGGTGATAGTGAACTCACAGCCGCAGTTGATGAAATGCTGAGCCAGGTTTCAAGCCTAAGTGTGCCTGAGTTGAGAGCTTGTGTACATTACTCCTGACAGGAGGGATAAGATTTTCACTTAGAGCCTTCATTTTCAATACCTCCAGCCTACCTTGCAAGCTTCAGGCAACCCCTGCCCCCAGAAGAATGGAGAGCAGAAGAGGGTGAAACTGGTCCCATCCAATTCGGACTGTGTCTGTGTTGTCACTAGGCCATAGTAAAGGTCAAATGAGAGCCTGTGACCCTGGAATAGATCACCAGTCATTCAGAGGCTGTTGAAATATGGCCAAACCACTAAAGCCACAGTCTAGAGAGTCAGGTCACTGTCACCTCCCCATCAGGACTCTTATTTTCCCAGAGGCATCTTCCGAGCTCTTTAGTGGTGACCTTGGAAAATGCAAATGATGGAGCCCGCTGTGCACGGGGAGGGGACCAGGGCCGAAGATTCAACTCCACATCATTTGATTGCTTGCTGCTGAGGCTCGATCTTGACTTCTCAGGAATCTGGGCAACAGAACAACAGTCATGCTCACACCTTCAGAGGCAGGGGAACGTGGTGACTAAGCCTCAGACTCATCATCAGGCACCTCTGCCCAGGGGTGAGGGCCTTCGGTGGCAGATGCAAAAGAGACAAACACTCCCTGCGCTGCGTGGTGGCAAGGCATACCCACCCCGGTGATAAGAACAATTGCCAACACTCCTCAGGATGGAGCTAAGGGTTTTGCTTGTGCCGCCTCACCTGCCAAAGCCTTACATGGTAGGAGTCATGCCCTACTACTCCACAGACTGAAACTGAGAGTCAGGGTGGCCAAAGGGCTTGCCCAAGGTCACATAGTGTGTATGTGGTAGCTCCGGGATTTGAACTCAGAATCCCAAGTTCTCAAGTAGCTCCACTCTGTATGTGTGTTGGAGCCAGTGGTCCAGAGTACAGACTCTAGACCACCTAAGGTGAGGACTGGGAACTCTTACAGGCTCACAACACAAACAGGATGCTGTGAATTTGATAATAAAATTGATTTTTGCAGAAGTTCATGGAAGAAAAGAAAGGTATCCTGAGGGACTTTATGGAATTTCCCATCGGCCTCCAGGTGGGCAGGAATACACCTGACTCATTTCCCTCCCCAGCATGTGGCAAATGGGACAGCCTGGGACAGCCTGGGACCTGGGAGCCCTGGTTGGAACCAGACCTTGGCCACTTCCCTTCTGTGGTTCCCACAGAAAGCCCCCAGCTTGACTCCAGTAGAGAGGGGTGGGTGTGTCTCAGCGCTGTTTGCCTTGGTAATGACAGGATTAACAGATTTGTCAAAGTTCACTTTTATGTGGGCAGTGTCTTGTTCTAATCGTCATTTCTAGACCAGCGATGGACCCCAGGTATGCTTTCCTGGGGAGAGTGGGCCTTGGGGCTCCCCTCGGGACCCACAGGGCTTAGATGACCTTTCCAACAAGCCTGTTCCTTCTAGGACCTGGGCCCCAGTGGGCCTCTCCCTCTGGCTGCCTCAGTTCCAGCCCATTCCTGGCCACAAGGAGGGGACCCCTATGCAATCATACTTTAGCACCCTACTGTTCCCTGCTCAGCTCAGCACAAGTGTTTCTGATTGGCTGCTGTTTAATCACTACAAAATTCCCCTTTTCTGCTTACAAAAGGAGTCACGTTGACACCTGAACAAAACTAAGAAAGTGTAAATTGCACACACACACACACACACACACACACACACACACACACACACACCCGTGCCTTCCTGGCTTCTTCTGAATGGGCTCTTCCCATAGGAGCAGACTTAAGAAGGTACTGTGAGCGAAAGGCTGAAGGCCAGGGGTTCAGATCACAAGGGCTCCGCTCGGGTCACCTCACAGCTGGGAGGGTTGATTGAGGGATTCACGGGTGCTGACACACAAGTCTAGTGACAAGCATTCAAGGCACCAAGGACCCGTCCATGGCCCACGAGGTCCCCGTGGGCCTAGTCTTACCCTTGTTGATCCTGTAGTGTTTCCTTCATCCTTGTCAAGAATGATCAGGAAAAATGACTGCTTCTTTGTGAGGTGCTGAGAGACCATCTCTCAATTTTAAGGCAAGACTTAGGGGTGACTTTGGACCCTGCACGGTCCAGGAGCCACATGGCAGAAATGTAGGTGACATCAGGTAAAACTCATAAGAATCTGGAGTTTTTCGTGTAAAAGGAGCTGAAGGTGGCCCACTCCTGCCCATGTCCTGACCCTCCAGGAACACAGCTTCCAAGCCAAACAATGCCTTCAAAAGGGGGTCCTGTGAACAGTAGTGGCTCATGCCTTTAATCCCAGCACTTGGGGGACAGAGGCAGGTAGATATCTGAGGATAGCCTGGTCTACATAGTGAGTTCAGGGACAGCCAGAACTATACAGAAAAACTCTGTCTCAAAAAAAAAAAATTGGGTTGGGGGCATATCCTCTATGCCTCCATTTAGGTTCCATGATGATAGAGAAAATCACGGCAAACTGTAGAGCTCACGACAGACCTCCAGGATCCCTTGTGTCCACGCTGGTATCTAGGGTGATGCTCCATCTGAGAGCCCAGGTTCTTTGCCTCACCACCACCCCGGGAAAGAGCTGGATGCGTAGAATGGGCTAACATAGGGAGGCTGGGTATGGATGCTAACATAAGAACACGGCTGTGCACTGATGCTGGATTCCAGGAGTTGGTTGGCTGGACCCCTTGCTAAGCAGAGCCCAACTACACAGCATTCCTTTATTAGGTACAAATTATTTTGCCACTGACTTCCATCAAGGACTCATCTAACCATCCTCGGAGATGGCAGATGATGGGATGATGGGGAAACTAGGGATGTAAAATCACAGGCCCAGGATGAAGACCTTGAGATACACTAAAGAGGGGAACACGGGCTTTAACTTCGGGGGTCTTCCCTTGTGGGTGAAGGGGGAAGGCAGCAGACAGCTTGTCCATGGTGTTAAAACCTTTTGTAAATTATACCCATATTTCTATTTGTACAACAGTTACTTGTTGACCATCTATTGTGCTGAGGTTTGGGGCACACGCTGGGTAAGGCTTTTCTTCGTCTCAGTCATACCCTCTGGGCACTCACAGTTCCCACAACTCCTTTACACAAAATGTCAACCAATTTGCCAACTTCCATTCTGCTCCTCCTCCTCCCTTTACCTGTCAAGGCCCGGACCAACTCAGAGGACTGTTTCCAAGGCAGACCTCAGCGTGGTTCTGTCCCGGGACCACACGAAGAGCCTTAGATATGACGTCACCTCTCTCGACCTCTGTAAGATCATCCTGATCATAGTGTCTAATTTAAAGGTCAAGAGTCACGGGCTGCACACAGCAAGCGCGAGACCCTTGCCTGGCCCAGCAGAGTCCACTGCAGTGCTGTTTAGCCCTCACATGGATCATGAGGGGAAACTGAGCTCTACAGTCGGTGAATGTCTTTGTCCAAGGTCTCTGGCACAACGCCCAGAACTCACAGCCTTCAGTAAGACAGAAACGGTCTTACAGAAACCAGGCCCCTCTGGGCAAGGAACCCTGCACCCCACTCTTACAGGGAGAGGTTCTAAGCAAGTACCACAGAATTACAGCTTAATAAATGACAATAACCATCATTGCTAAGTCAAGGTCAGGTCTAATATCTGTGTTCACTGCTTAGAGATGGCATGTCAGCTGACTCAGAGTCGTCTCTGTGTGGGCATACGTGTGCATGTTTGTGTGGGCCCAGGTATGTTCTCAAGTGCTGTTTTCCAGGCTTGGTCCATCTTGGATTCTTTGAGGCAGGGTCTCTCATAGGCCTGGGACCAAGTAGGTTAGGCTGGGAAGCCAGTGAGCCCCAGACATCTACCAGGGATCTGCCTGTCTCTAACCCCCTAACTCTGGAATTATAAGTATTATAAGCCACACCTGGTTTTTTTTTTTTTTTATGTGAGTTCTGGGGATAAACTCGGGCTATGTTTGCATGGCAAGTGCTTTATTGACTGAACCACTTCCTGAGCCCTCAGTCTTGTCTCTTTATCTCCACCTCTGCCTTAGGAAGGACAGGAATATAATGGCTATATATAGTCTGTGGGCACCTTCTGTGGCGGTGAGAGGGTGCCAGGGATCAACCCCAGGCCCTACAGAATCTGTGCCACCCAGCTACATTCTTAGCCCCATTTAATGATGGCAGAGCTGCAGAACTGTATAGAATTTCTAAGTATTAAAGTGGCACAGACTGCCTGGCAGGACTGGGGCAAGGGATAAACACAATCTTGTTTCGGTTCCCACAGAGCATCGCTGCTGGACATTCAGCATTTCAGCGTTTTCTTAGGGGCTCTGGATAGTCACAAAGGTCTGGGGTGTCAGACGAAAGGGCTGCCAGTGAGGCCGTCACAGCGAATGCTGCCGTGTGGTTACAGCCTTCACAGCTCTACAGAGCAACACTGAGGGCTGGTGCTACCTTAGCGCTGTGCTCCTCGGCGGGGCATCCCCCTCTTCCACAGCAAGTGGATCATGAGCAGTCATTATTATGGAAAGGATGAAGGACACATGTCACCATGTCTGCAGGGACAAAGTGACTGTTCTGGGTGATAGTGATATGTGACCCCATCCACACAGATTCCCTCATCTGGTCTCTTGGGGGTGGGGGCTCTGACTCAGCTGTAAGCCTTAGCAAGTGGCCAGAAGATGGGCAGAACTTGAACCCAGAGCAGCCACCGACTTAATGCAGTTCTGAAAGCATGGAACCAGAAGGACCCGGGTTCCAATCTCAGCTTTCATTTGGTAGCTTCTTCCTTTCAGTCAATCATTAAGCCTTAGCCTAAGTTCTTCACTTATAAAACGGGGCTATCATTTTCTTCTGTAGATTTAAATGTAGTTTCAGTGGTGAAGGCTGATGAGGAAATGGACTTTCCTGACCACCAAGTACTAGGCGCTGGGTACTGAGCAAGCACTTCACTGCAACATTTGATTCAAGCAGATCACCTTGTTGGGGAGCTCGAGGAAACTGAGGTTAGATCCTGTCAGTGCTGGTAAGTTCCTGGGCTGGGACTTGAACTCAGTTCTGTGTCTTCTAGCA
The DNA here is from genome assembly GCA_028555095.1 of Dicrostonyx torquatus. NCBI lineage: Eukaryota > Metazoa > Chordata > Mammalia > Rodentia > Cricetidae > Dicrostonyx > Dicrostonyx torquatus. Next base: position 3,950,088 of record JAQHUG010000134.1, read on the forward strand.
ATACTATTCCCTAATAGAGGTAACTCTGACAGGAAATAGCAGCCATCACCAGTTAGTGTTATTTAGTGGGTATAATTATTACATTACATCTGATTGGCTGGTCTCTGCTTATAATTTCTTAGACAGAACAACCAAGAAATGAGCTGTCCATGCAAGGACATATTACCAGGAGTAGGAAGGGCAGGCAGCTAGGATTGAGCAGCATCGCTTCAAAACCTTGGCCTCTTTGAGTTGTGGCAGTGAAGGTCCGCACTGGCCTTACCACATGGCTGTGAAGATTCCTGTGACCCTGCACACCATCTCCTGGCATCCTATCTCAGACCACTAGTTCTTCCGTCTCATCCAGGGCACCATCTGGAGGCGTCCCGTGTAAGAAGGCATGAAGACCCTCTGCTGATCTCTGATGGTGGCTGAAACTATAAAGCCAGGACCCATTTATAAAGGCCAGCGAGCACAGACATGCCACCTGAGATCCCAGCACAACCCCCTCCCAAGCTCAGCCAGCATGAGTCACACCACAACCATTGCAACACAGCTGACAGAAACTCTCCGCCATCCACGAGGTGAGTAAGACTGCTAGGCAGAGAAGTGTGCCATCCTTCGGACTGCAGCGGGCCTGCAGCTCCTGTCACCGCTGAGTGACCGCCCGCAGATCCAGGCCACCGCTAGCTCTGCTGCTGCCTTCAACTACAGTGAGCTTTCTGCATCCCTGTTCCCTCAAATCACGGAAGGATAATGAAGCGCCTGGCTTCTTTTTGGCAATGACATGACACACACGCAGGCTTGGCATGATACCTGGTCTGTGCGGCATGCAGAGCACCTACTGGGAGCCAGACACTGAAGCCAGGTCTGGAACGCAACCAAAACACTGCTCCTAGGGAGCTCACATCCCAGAGGAAGGGAGGATAGATGACTTGATGAGGAGACTATGAGACAGTCTGAAGGGCTTTGCGGAATAAAGCGGTGGACATCCAGAGACCGAATGTCTACTTTCACAAGCCCGACTGGGGAGGGCTACTCCACAGAACTGGTTGCATTAGCAGTCTCTATGGTGTTTTTTTCTATTATCAGGGCCCCCCTAGGATGACCTCTAAGCAAACTCCAGTGAGAAAGCTCTCTGGTTACTCTTCAAACCCAGCACCCTATCCTAAGACCTCCCTTGAATTCCAACTTTACCCTGTAAAGCTCCATCCAACTATCAGGGACCTTGCTTGCCTTCCTCAAGAAGGAAGGGCTATGCCCAAGGTGAGGCTCGCAGAGAAGTGCTTTACCAAGGAGAGGGTGAGAGGAGGGGTGAGAAAGGGTGAAATATGATTCCAAGATGTGTGCCTGAGATTTCTTTCCCCAGCCAGCTAAGACTTCTGAAGCAGCCACCTTCAACTTTTCCATCCTCTCTGGGCTGGCCAGAGGCATGTGGTCTGCCCACATCCCGTTGAGATTGGCATCACACAAGATGAAAGGCTGCCCTGCCTTATGTCCCCACCCCTATCACTCACACACACACACACACACACACACACACACGGAGGCTCATGCGTGTGAAGAGAGTGGGGGGGGGTAGCAAACTCCTCCTGAGCAGAAACCAGGATTTTTTTTTTCCTCTGTTGCCCCGGAATCCAGAGTGAGGAGACCTTGCACACACAGGTGCTCAGTAAATGTCCCCTGTGGACTGAGGCCACCAACTTCAACTCAAGGAGTTGCAAGTCTCATCGATGACTGAAAGGGGCTCTGGGCACTAGCGCTACCTCTCACTCTTAGGCCAGTACACTTACATCCAGCCTCCACTTTCTCCCTCTCCTGTAAAGGGCATGGCTGGGGGGAGGGGAGAAAGAGTTGACAGCAATATCACCCTAGCCGGTTATGGTGAGAACCAGAAGGAATCATTTGGATAACAATACTAGAACTCATAAAGTTACCTTAAGGGGGAAGTTCTGGAGAAAAGAGAAGGGTACAGAGAGCCTTTCTCAGGCAGAGACAGTGAGCATAAAGAGATGTGATGTCTGTAGGGAGACGTTTCTGGGATCCACGATACGAGCTGGAGGCGGGCCGAGACTTCCTTTGAGCCAAGTACCTGTCTGTCTCTGTATTTTTCCTCTAGTTCCGATGTTCCTTCCCGGCATTTGTCTCCTCCCTCCTCCCTCGTCTCCACCCCTTCATCCCCTCTGCGAGGAAGGAATTGGCCACCTCCACCCGGTCAGCCCCCCAGAGCTCCGCCCCTGCCGGTGGGCCAAGCGTTAACAGCTGCACCTGCTGCGATGTACCTGCAGTCGGCACCTGTGCTAGCAGCCAATCAGCGCCAACGCCGCGGGGAGCCGCTGTCAGCAAAATCTCAACATCCAAAGCGCAACATAAATCAAACACTTTCCTGGGCAGGGAGGGAATGTCCGTGTCAGACGAGAGTTAGAAACGAGCAGCGGGCAGCAGCGCCTGGGTGCCAAGAGAAAGATCGCTGGAACCGGACCTCGGAGAAGGAAGATGTCTAATGAACTCGAGTGAGTACAGCGGAGGATGTCTGGCCTTCCGGCCTCGCCAGCACGGCCGGCCGAGGCTGCCCGGGGTTCCCTGCAGGGGAAGAGCAGGGAGGCCGGCGCCAGGATTCACACGGCAATTTGTAAGGGTGAATGAATGGGCTGACGATCCTGCCCTGGCGTGTTGAGGCACGCTCAGCTCTCTATCTAGGGCTGGCTGTTTCCCTGGGAAAATAGTTTTTCTTTCTCTCTGTGTTGAGCAGTTTCGAGGAAGGGAAACACAGAGCTGGCTGAAACTGTGACTCTTGGCATGGCGTTTTGATACTCTGAAGGGGCGTTGGAAACCAGAGACACTTCAGCCCGGAGGATGCTTTCTCTCCTCTTGCCAAAAGGAACTTCTTCGAAGTGGTTCTAGGAGTTGTCTTAGGCAAAGAGTTGGGTTTCTCTAAAGATAGTTGTTTGTTGTGTTGGAACAATCCCAAGAGAGGGTACTACAGTGTAGGGGCTGAATACATACTTTCTGTGCTGGTTCAAACCCAGGGTCTGTCCCTCCCAAGTTGTTCATTCTTGAACAAGTCATTCAACTATGTTATTCATTTTCCTCATCTGAAAAATGGGAACAAGGATGCTTTTGTAGGATTCTTAAGTGTGCTGAGAGCTGTAAAATACTCACCAAAGAGCCAGGTCTGAAGCTGAGTTCTATAAAATGTGGTCAGTTTTACCCAGAGGCAGGGGTAGTTCTAAAGCTGGGGAAGCCGAGGAGTGATTGTCGGTGAGGTCATCTGTGTTGCCTGGCAGGTGCATTCCTGCCCACATCTGGGATTCAGAATCACCGACTGGCTGCTGCTGACCTCACTCTGGGCCTCCGCTTCAGGTCCAGACTTAGAGAGGATGGGATAAGGGTTGGGTGTGGGCAGGGAAAGGCCAGAGCTCTCAAACACCAACTTCCCTTTCCTCCCATCGTTGTAGGTGGGTGAGCAGATGCGAGAGCTGAGTAGTGTTGTTCCCTCCCCTTCTCCATCTCTCTCCTTGGAGCTTTTCCTCGGCAGGTTAGGAACTGAAACACTTACAGGCAGAAGAGTTGGCAGATCCTAACTGCAGACAGGATTCCATCCCACCAGCTGGCTCTTAGGTGTGCCTGGCTCCACTAGCTACACACACTATGTTGGCCAGTCACTACGTTGCGAGCGTCAGGTTCGTTTTTGAATGGATTCTTGGTACAAGTGTTGACAATTGGGGCCCAACTAAAGTAAAAGTAGAAGCACTGTGCTGGCGCCTGGGTTCAAGTCCCGACTCCTCCTCTTATTACCTGAGTCACTTTACCCAAACCCTAGACTTCTTACCCATAGACTGTGACCAGTAGCAGTGCTTACGGAGTTGTGATGGGATTTTAGAACAGTGATTGCTTTAAAGCCGTGTAGGAAGCATGCTAATACCATCTTTCTCACTTCATGGAGAAATGAGCGACTGGGCATTTCTGAACCCCCTTGTTTTTTATTTTCCCATACTTTGAACACACACACACCTGAGATATGTCCCCAGCACAACTTAGACATGCCAATTAAAGCCGCCAAGACTGCAGACAATCTATTCAGGTTGCTCCTTAGGGGGTATGTGTCTTGCAGCTAGCTTATTTGAACAGAAGGTTTTCTGCTTGTCCTTAATGGTTTGGGTTTGAAGTCAGATGAGCGGACAGCAGAGGCTTCTCCATTCCTGGAAGCCTGGACCTGCGTGTAATTGCAGGTCAACTCTGAAGGTACTATTTGTGATTACAATGGCCGACCCTGAGGGTTCAGCTGTTCCTATAGCTGGTGTGTGTGTGTGTGTGTGTGTGTGTGTGTGTGTGTGTGTGTGTGTGTTTGCGCCAAACGCTTGGCTTGCAAGATCTGAGCTGCTGCTGCTACTGCTGTTGCGGCTTTGGTCTTGATGTAACCTTGCCTGGAAAAATCATGCTAGGCCAAGCAGCCATCTCCAGCCCTGAGAGAATGAACAACTTGTCGGCCCTGGGGCAGTGGTGAAAAGTCAGCTTTGACTTTGCTTCAAGTCAAGTTGATGGGTTTGCCCTCCCTGACTCTAGTTTTCTCACTAGTAAAATGTGGACTATGAACACACCTACCTGGCAGGGAAGCACTGGACTCTGGTGGTCCACCACCTGGCCCACTAGCCCCATTCCTAGGCCTCCAGTGGGAGGTGGGCCTGGAAAGGCCAGGCAGTGTAGTCAGAAACCAGCTCCAGGCAGCTGGTGGGTGGTGAGCACCCGGCCTTTCATGTGGTCAGACCCAGCGCCTGGTGCCTCTGCCAGCCACCCTGGTGCTTCCAACCCACAGCCTAGCAATACCCCGCGGCGAGAGCAGGCTGCAAGGGTTCCTGGAGCTGTGACCTTCTGGCTCCGCAGGGAAAACAGCCTGGACTTGCACACTTCCCACTATGGGCCTGGCTAAGTGGGCTGTCAGGTACAGACCCTGGCCTAGTCGGGAGACTGTGGCTCTCTTGAGAACCAGATCCCTGGTGACCATTGGCCTCTTTGGACTCTCCTGAGTGTCCTACCATGTGCAAGGCTGTCCAAGACACCTGCTGAGGGATGGGGCCTCACCACCTTTCCTACACAGTTGGTCCATCCTGGGGGCACCATGCCTCAACACCCTGGCCTCTGCATCTAAAGGCCCGGGCCGGGGAAGGGGGGGGAAGCTTCTGCTATTGGAAGCAAAGAGTGAAAAATGACCACAAAGGAAGGCCCAAGACTAGAGGGGTCACAATCCCCCTCCCCCGCCACGCCAGTCCACAGTGCTGAAAGAGTTAACCCGGAGCGCCGCCCCGCTGCGGTTTTGTGGTCGAAACCATGATTGCCAGGAGCAAATTTTTGTCGTGCACGAGGTGTGTTATTAAAAGTCGGAGTTACGGGGCTGGTGAATGAAAAGTTAAAAGCCCTCATTAAGCTCCGGCTGTAAAACAGGGCGGAGAGGGGGCGGGGGCAAGGATGGTGGTAGTGGTAGTAACGGCAGTGATTGCGCATGCGCCGGGCTGGGAGGCCGGCGACCTGGTGTGGTCCAGACCAGCTTCCCAAGCCCTATGCTGCTAGGTTCAGACAAAAAGAGGAATAGTGGCCGATCCCGGAGACCCCCGACTGCACATTAGACACTTTAATAAGCCCTTGATCAGCGCATCTCGTTCGTCCTTCTTTGTATCCGCAAGAGGGATGGGCGTGTCAAGTGACATTGATTAGCCAAGATCTTCTGGAAGACCTGGGGTCTCGGGCCCAAAGCTTCTGGGCCTAGACATTAGGTGTAAGGACGTAGATCAATTCCCTGATTTTTGTTTTTCTGTAGGTTTCTCGTGTGTGTGTGTGTGTGTGTGTGTGTGTGTGTGTGTGTGTGTGTGTATGAGACAGTGCCTCTGTGTACCCTGTCTGGAACTAAGTAGCTCAGGCTGGCTGCTTTCAACTGGTGATCCTCCTGCCTCAACTTCGCCAGGGTTGGGATTACAGGTGTGCACCACCACACCCGACTCACAATTTTATATACTTGTGTTTTACAAGCCTGTGCAACTTTTGAAATGAGGTAAGGGAAGAGAGAGTTATTATCTGTAAGAAATAATTATTATTGGCTCATCTGGAACACCATTCTCAGAATGTAGCTCAGAGCATTTGCCTGGCACGTCCAAGGCGCTGGGCTCAGATCTCAGGCCCACCACTAGCAGTAAGTGAATAAATACAAGAGGTCCCTGGCTCATCCTCACGTGGGAACTGGGATATGCAAATTCTTAGCCCTGCCCTAGATGTTCTGAATCAGAAACTGTGGGGGTGGGGCTGGCCATCATTTGTTTTAACAGGCCTTCCAGGTGGTTCTGATGTGTGTTCAAGTTTTAAAAACCACTGGCCTAGAAGACCAGGTAGAGGACGTGTGGGGAAATGAGGCCACACACCTGCTGTGTCACTGCTGAGTCAGCAGACCCAGAGGGCCATCCTCTCCCCTCTGCCCTGCGCTCCCCTCCCCCGCCCAGGGTCACACCTGTGTTTAAAGCCCAGCTCTGCTTGTGGATTGGTGACATGCTCTTCACATCAGTTCCTGCATGTATGAAACAGTGATCAAAAAAAAAAAAAAAAAAAAAAAAAACCCACCTCTCAGAACGTGGGTGAGTGGAACAGGAGCTGATTGTGTCAATCATTCAACTCTTTTCCCTTCACCTGACTTGGCTCCCCCTCTCTAGTCCATCTGCCTCCTACAAAGGCTCAGTGAGTTAAGGCACTGGTCACCAAGCCTGATGGCCTGAGTTCAGTTTCTGGACTCAGATGGTGAAAGGAGAGGACCGCCTCCTGCAAGTTGTCCTCTGACCACACGTGACGTTGCACAGCAGGCAAGTGTCATGCATGTGTGTGTGCACACAGACATATACACATGCATATATATATACACACACACACACACACACACACACACACGTATACATTCATGTAAAGAGTTATTCTCTTGGGTTACCTCAATGAGCCATTGAGAACTACGGACACTGGGGACGTTGGAGAGTAGACACTGTGTTCCCAGCACTCAGCACATGCCATCCATCACAGAGTAACCCTCAGTGAATGTTTGTTGAGTGAATCAGTGAGCGACTGAAGAGGCGCAGATCTCTGATTGACAGGTAGATTTCAATTTTTTCCCACACTTCTATTGAACGGTAGAGAAAGAAAAAAGTTATCAGACAAGAAACCAAGGGAAGGCCGGGCGGTGGTGGTGCACGCCTTTAATCCCAGCACTCGGGAGGCAGAGGCAGGCGGATTTTTGTGAGTTCGAGACCAGCCTGGTTTACAAGAGCTAGTTCCAGGACAGGCTCCAAAGCTACAGAGAAACCCTGTCTCGAAAAACCACAAAAAAGAAAGAAAGAAAGAAAGAAAGAAACCAAGGGAATAGAGCATAAAAGAAAATTCCCATACGGGGGAGAGTTTCTCAAAGGGCAGAAAGCGAGTTTCTGGTATAATTATGAAATGGCATGTAATTAATTCGAACGCAGCCAGCAGTGTTATCTGGAGCCTGGTCTCCGTCGGTTTGCCCACCTGCAACCAGATGAGAAACTGGCCTGTGCCCTTGCCACTTAGCCTGGACTCTCCAAGAAGGCAGTCGGCTGCCAGGAGGAGATGACCCATCTGACAAAGGAGAAAGTGGGGTTGGGATGGCTGCTGAATGTGGAATAGTTTGCATCACGGCGTGCTCACATCTGACCCGCTTTGTATCACTGCATCTTTCACTACTGTTACTTCCTGGACTCTGTGAAAATGAAAGACCAGAGTGGACATTCTGTAGCTGGCGCTTGGTTCCTGAAGGAATGGTTCCTATCATCACATTTTGGTGAGGTTCTCACGCTCATCTTCCCACAGAGGTACAGAGATGTCAGGTCGTTTGCTGAAAGACACACAGCAAAGGCAAGGCTGGAACCCAGGTCCAAATAGCACTGGGGCACACCCCTCCAACCAGATAGGCCCACTGCCTCATTCAAACTGGGGCCACCACACATTCTTGTCCTGTACCCCACCATTTCCCCTAGTGAGAGCACTCCAGAGAGACCCCTGTTTCATGTGGACAAGGCACATTTCACAACATGAAAACTAGATGGACTGTTGGGAAGCACCAGAACCCTGGGGCGCCCCTGTCATGCTCAGGAACACCTTGCGTGGGGCTGGCTGAAAAATGATTCCTCTGTGAGCCGTCGTGGCAGGGCGTCCCTGTGGGTGACTGGGAGTGTGATTGATTACTGCTGATGAAGCTGGGTGGCTCACAGCCGGGCTTGGCAAGTCACTAACTGGGTGTATCTGGGTGTCAACACCCAGCTCAGGTGGCCCCTGGGACTCTTCCTCCTTAGGCTTAGGGAACTGGAACCCAGCTTGCCCGATGCTTGCCCAATCTAGGTACTTCCACAGGTGAGGCTTGAGGCGGCCCCCTTTGGTGGTGGCCTTCTTCCCATTCTGCTAAATGCACACCCCTAGATTACTGAGATGCCTGTAACATCTCAGTTATTGACCTCAGAGCTGGATGGGTTGCTTCAAGACTCCTGTGGCGCGTTGTGTGTTTTAGGTCTTACCACTTCATTGGGACTTCATGTCTAAGGTCTGCCAATACCTGGAATTGCCAGGGTTCTAACAGAAGGAAATGGGTGGCATCTACTTAGTCTCCCTGGGGATCTGAACTGGTTCCGTCCCAACGCAGCAGCCACTGTGAGTCAGGGCAAGGTGGGATAAAGCCTTGCTTCTCTACTCTGTTTCTCCATGTTGGAGCATGCTCAAGTCAAGGCATGAGGCTGACTGGACATGAGACAGCTGATAGTGCACCCTTCCCATGCCAGGGAAAGGTGTATCTACCTGCCTTGGGACACACACACACACACACACACACACACACACACACACACACACACACACGGCTGAAGGTTTGCACATCCCTGCTGGCCAGTGTCAGAGGCCTTGACAGCCAGGCCTAGGAGCCAGGCCTGGGGAGCTCCTCCCTCTTGCCCAGCTTTCCAGCTCTCTCTCCGGTGGAGAAGAAGGGATGAGAGGCTCTGGGATGGTAGCTTTGTGAAGGCTCTTGATGTGGCAAGCTGGTGACCCCAGTTCCAGGCCTGATGTGTCAGTACCAACCTGTGGCCTTACACGGATCAGTAGCCCTGTCCATGGGTGTGTTCCGTGCTATCAAATTGGGACAGTCATAGCATCCCTCCCTACCTTACAGGCACATTGCAGGACCTCAGATATGACAAATGGATGACGGGTATGTGCTGAAAAAAAAAAAACACACTATGCAAATGAGAGGGATTATCAAATCCTGGACTTGAGGTTCCTCCCCCATCAGTTGGCCTTCCTTGAGTCAGGATAATACATGCTAAGCACCAGCCTCACGCCCAGCACACAGTAGGGCCAGCCCAGACCTTGGCCCTTGGTTCTCAGTTGGAAGGTGTCAGGTCCTCCCCACCCATCTTCTCCCTGTATCCTGTGCCTCTTTCTCAATAAACACCCATCATTACCTCGCCAGGGCTCAGGCAGCTCCCAGGGCCTCTGGCGTCTTTACCACTTTCTTTACCTATTTGATACTGGCTGGCTGTCTTGTCTTCATCCTCCATGATGACAAGGAGAACCCTGTCTTGCTGTTCCTAGGGAGGGGTTAGACCACAGCAGTCACTTGACAAATATGTGCTCAAGTGACATGGGATACCACACAAAAACGCAAACCATAGGTTTTGCTTCTCTCCTCCATCCCAGGGTGTAAAGGGGGCTTATCGTGGAGTTCCCAGACCAGGTTCTCAGGTCACCTCCTGTCTGCATTGTCTGTTCTAGGTTCCCAGGTCATCTCCTGTCTTCCTTGTCTAGTTCAGTGTCTTTAAAGTGGGAATGATAACCACCATGTGTGTTGGGAGACTCTGCCAGATAAGGACTCCGAAAAGCAAGGCAAGGAGTTATTACACTGTCTCCCTTGTCTTTTGACTGGAGCTGGTTCAGAGCCCAGGGCTTGTGATCATCCAGGGACCTCAGGCAGTCTCCCCTTTGCTCTCATTCTGGAGTACTGGGGTGACCACGATGATGAGGGCCCATTTACAGTGCCATTATTGTTGGCAGGCTCATAAGCACATTTCTTATGCTAATGCATGTAATTCTCCAAACAACCCAGGAGAGATTAACTCTGCTGTACAGTAGACACCCTGGGTGACTCTCGGTGATAGCGCTGTGTTCTCATTAATATTCTTCCCAGCATTTATCTCGAACTAAAATTAACTCACCTGCCTGTTTGTAGTCTGTCAGCTCCAATTAGACAAAAAGTTCCATGGGAGCCGAGTCTTATCTGCCTTGGACTTGGCTGATTTCCCAGGGCCTAGAAGAGCCCTTGACAGGCACATGGGAAACATTCAATAGACCCATCTAACAGATGGGGAAATTGACCGAGAAGGCTAGTACCTTCCTTCCTCAAGAACTCACAGCTCCCCAACTCATAAGCTTGTGTTACTTCTCATAGTGCACCGGGCTGTCTGTGCTGTGCCCTGATAAGATCTGAGGTCATCACAAATGTGACCCAAGGACAAGTCCTTTCCTGACTAGCTCTCCCGTTCTCTGTCTTGGACATCAACTAAGAATCTGGGCAGAACCTAAGGAAGGTGACCTCATAGGATGGGTATCACCCAGCTTCCCCTTTGTTCTGAGCCATCACTCACGAGAAGGGCTAATTCCTTCTTGGAAGCCCTTTCCCATTGCACCTGTAGCAGCTCCTTCAGCGTTCAGCTCCGCCTCACCCGCTGGGCCCTTAGTTCTTGTGGTCTTTCAAAGAGCACAAAGCCCAGGTCCTGGCTTCAGGATTTGGCACCGAACTCTGCTGACCTTATGCACAGTCAAGACTTCCAGGAAGCAAACTGCTTAGCCTTAAAGTGTGAGGTCAGCTGGTGGCAAAAGTGGGCATGGGCACCGGGACTCCAGGGCTCTCAGCTCCTGCCCAGGAACCCGTCTGTTATTGTCACATATTCGTGCCTCCTGCTTGTGTGGGTGAGAAATTCCTCTGCACCTTGTGGAGAGCTGGCTCAGTGTATTCCAGAGGAGGGAAAATTCCAGAATAGGAAAGGCTTCTAGAGAGGAGGTGAGTAGGGGCTGAGATCTGAGTCCAGGCAAGAGGTCCGAGTTCGAGTTGAGCCACCAGCACTTCCTGGCTGAGAGGCTCTTGGCAGATGGTGATTGAGTCTCTGTTTTACCTTCTGTCAAAGGGGATAGTGGCATTTATGTCTCAGAACCGTGGTGTGTGACAGATGAGGTGCCACCCAGAAACAGTTGGCATGGTGTCTGCCTACGGTAGATACTTAAGATACTTGAGGGGTTTATTTATCAAGGAATAAGATTTAGGGATCCAGAGGGAAGGACTGGAGACCCTTGTAGCCCAGGAAGACTCCCATATGAAAACTCTGTCCTTTTGTTTTGAGTTACGACCCTATTGTTTTTTATATTTTATTTTACAAAAAGGGTCAGAAAATGGATAGTCCTACAAAACTGAGACTGGCTATTTCTTAGTCAGTAGACAAGGGGTGGTATTCCAGACCTGTGTGTACCCAAGCCGGCAACACAGCAGCCTCTCTGCATCTAGCTCCAAGCCAGCTTTGAACATTGGTGCGGTATGCATACATTAGGCGCTCCTTATGTGCCAACAGGGCGTGTGTGCATTGAGCATTCATGTGCCAGGCAGGGTTCTCAGCATCTTCTCAAGTGTGAATCAATGTACCGAGTCTGATAATCCTACATTTATCATCCTTATTCATAAATGAGAAACACTATGAGCCCTGGCTGGTCTTGCTGACCAGTAGGAGAACAGGGAAGGTAGGGTCCCTCAAATATCCCCTGCTTGTCCCATACCAGCTTAGTTAGGGAGTTCCCTATAGCCTGGGGCCTGGCAGGAGCAGAGGCTCATTCAGTAATTTCCTCTAACCCAAGACTGGGGGGGGCAATAAGGAGGGGCTGCTTAACACCCCTCCCTCTCGAGGCCTCTTGCACTCGGGTGTGCCTCACTCTTCATGCTCCTGCAGCCGGAAGGTTTCTGTCATTTCTCTTTCCTGTGCTAGTTCCTTCTACCTCCCTCTCATGGTCCCATACTCCATACCTTGGGACCCCGTGGGATGGCAGACACTATCCTGGGAACCTCAGAACTGTCCCTGTAGTCCCCACTGCCTGGGCCCAGCTTGCCTGATGATTTCACTGTTAAGTGAAAGCCTGTATCTGAGCCTCAAACAGCAAGCTGTGCACTTCCTGCAAGTGGCTTCCCCCACCCACCCATTGGTCTGGCATGCAGCCTGCAACTCCAGCACCAGCCTCCGGCTCTGGTAAAGACTTGGGTCAGGACAGAGCAGTGTAGCTGGTGGAGAGCACGGAGCCAGATGAGGCCGAGCTGAAATCCTGCATGTGGACTGGGGATGAACCTCGGTGAGCGGGGTGCTTGCCTACCACACACGAAGCCCCGGGTTCAGTCCCCAACACTGCATAAACCAGGTGTGGTGATGCACACCTGTAATCCCAGTATTTAGGAGGTGAATAAAGAGAATTAGAAACTGAAGGTCATCCCTAGCTAAACCCCTAGTGAGTTGAAGGCTAACCTAGGCTACATAAAACCCTCTCTAAATAATAATAATACTGGTTGGGTGGTTGATCGTAGGCATTTTCTTTTTGTCTCCCGATCTTCAATTCCTACATCTGTTGGGTGAAGCAAGGTCATCTCTGCGTAGTAGCCTGTATGGGGCAGAGCTGCGAAGTGGGGACAGTCCAAATGCTGTGTTTCATGGCATCTGACACTGTTCCTATGAGGTTGGCAAGGTGAGCCAGTTGGGCCCATGTGACCCTTATAGAAGGGGAACCTCTGGGACACCAACAGACCTGAACACCCCACTTTGTCTTTGAGCTGGGCAGCCATTCCCTCCCTTGCCACTTCTTCCCTGTGCTCTGTGTCCTACAACAGTCATGAGAGCTCTGCAGGTGACTGCACAGGCACATCCCAGCCATTCTGTAAGTGTGGTTCCCCAGGCTAGCGCGGCAGCAGCGACGGCAGCAGCAACAAGGATGTTGTTAGATGTTCACATTCTCAGCTACTCTCGACAGAAGGGATCGGAAACCCTTGGACTGGGGATGTAGCTCAGTTAGGAGAGTGCCTGCCCAGCGTGGTGAAGCCCTGGGTTCTAGCCTCAACAACACATGAACTAACACGGCAGCACACACCTGTAATCCCAGCACTCGGGAGGTGGAGGCAGGACGAGCAGATGAAGGCCATCCTTGTCTACACAAGTTTGAGGCCAGCCTGGGCTATGTGAGGCCCTGTCTCAAATCAAAAGATTCTTGGGGTAGGCTCAGCAGTCATATTTTAACCGACTGGACATGCTCTCCCTGGTTCAAGTGTGAGAGCATGAGGTCACCCCAGGACTGGGATCCTAGGAAGTTCCTCTACTCTCTAAGCTGTTTCCTCCGCAAATGGAAACAGCAGCTATGCCTCACCTGAGGGGACACTGTATGGACCATGTTTGGACTCAGTGCCCGAACATAGCCAGGGCACAGCAAAGAAAAGAAATCACTGCCTTTTGTTTTTGAAACAGGGTCTCAATTCATAGCCCAGGCTGGCCTGAAATTACAATCCTCCTGCCTCAGCCTCCTCAGAACTAAGGTTGTAAGTTTGCACCTCCCCATCCCATCCCCTACTGGAGGTTAATTGTGCAATCATCATTGTTCTCTCTATGCCTCCATCCCTTTCTTAACCCATACATACTGTTTGTCCCTGGGCTATAATCCCTTGTATTTATCTAGGTGTCTTGGGACAGTGCCAGGGTCCCCCTGCCTCTGCCTGGTCATGAACTCAGGGACCTATAATACATGTCAGTCCAAAATGCCACTCCCCAGGACCATGCTCTGCCCACTGGCTGGCTCTCTTGCTCTGTGTTCCTGTCTTTCACTATGTTTTTCCTCGATTCAATAATCTGCAGGCCTCTGTGCCTTTCGTGGTCTCAGGACAACCTCAGGAGTCATGCTGTACCGTCTTGAAGTTTCATTTTCTGGAAGAGTGTTGCCATGACTCCGTGTGAACAGTACACGCCATGGCAACACTCTGCAGAACTTCTCAGAGGCCAGCACTGTGGTCCTTGTGTCGGAGATGAGGGCATCAGACCCCAGGTCTGCAGCTTCTGCATTGCAGATCAATTTAGCATTGGTCTATAACAGGCTCACCGCCCCATTGGTCTGTATCTGAGGCTCACTGCCCCATTGGTCTGTGCCTGAGGCTCACTGCCCCATTGGTCTGTATCTGAGGCTCACTGCCCCATTGGTCTGTATCTGAGGCTCACTGCCCCATTGGTCTGTATCTGAGGCTCACTGCCCCATTGGTCTGTGCCTGAGGCTCACTGCCCCATTGGTCTGTATCTGAGGCTCACCGCTCCATTGGTCTGTACCTGAGGCTCACTGCCTAAGGTGGCAGAGGAGGAAGTCTGGTGTTCCTAGGGCTGGCGCCTCCTCGCAGTGGCAGGAACCTCCCTCTGAACCTAGAAGAGATATCCTAGAAGCATAATGCATATGCTTGTGTTTGCATATGCATGTATCGGTGTACACATTTGTACACGTGCCTGTGCTGGTGTATATGTATATGTGCATGTGTATGTACACGCATGTGGAGGTCAGATGACAACTTTTTCGGTCGTTCCTTACACACTCTCCATGTTGCATATTTTTGAGGCTGGTACTTACCTGGAATTCACCATCTAGGCAGGACTACCTGGCTAGTGAGTCCCAGGAACCTTCCTGTCCCTGCTTCCCCAATGCTGGGATTACAAAACACACAACTGCATCTGGCTCTTTTTTTTTTTTTTAAATGTTAACCTGAGGACCGAACTCAGTTCTCCAGGCTTGTGTGACAAACACTTTACCAACTCTCAATCCTCAAGTGACCTTCCTTATCTGCCTGCAGTTTCAGGTCTGTGCGACTGCTAAAGAATGACCCTGTGAGCTTCCAGAAGTTTCCCTACACTAATGAGGATGAGGCCTGGAAGACGTACCTGGAGAACCCTTTGACGGCTGCCACGAAAGCCATGATGAGAGTTAATGGGGACGACGAGAGCGTTGCAGCCCTGAGCTTTCTCTATGACTACTACATGGTATGCTTGCCACCTCAGGCCACGTGCCCGTTTGTGTCTCTGCTATCGAGCATCAGGGCTAGCAGCCCCTCCACCCTGGATCTCTGCAAATGACATTTCCCTTTTCCTGATTAAATCCTACTGTCCGCCTGTCAGCCCAAATGCCGCCCCATTTTCCATGGTATAGGGAATGGGGAGGTTCTCCTGGATCTCCAGTGCGTATCACCAGCTCCTTCTATCTTCCTTATGCTCTCCTCTTTCCTTCCAAATACTGTGTGCCCACACATTTCCATCTTCCTACAAGACAGCTCCTGGAGAGTGGGCACACAGCATGACCATTGCTGAAGCCCCAGGAGCCCACATAACCCACCATCTGGGTAGGCAGCACATAGGGGTTGAAAGATTTCTGGCTTGGCCAAGCCCACTTCATCACAACCTTCCCCACTGGCCATCCTTTCTGCCCTGTCCCTTGGGTCAACCTAGCCTGCACTGTCCTCGCCCACTGTTCTAATCCTACCACCTGCAGCAGGTTTCTCCTTTTCCTGAGTGTCTTTCTGTTCTTCCTGCCTCTGCTACCATGCTATCTTTTCTTGTCCCTTGGGCCTTGGTTTTGACTCTGGCGACTGTTGGTTCTCAGGAATGGGCATTGGGCCCTTTCACCTCTGAACCTGTCATCAGCCACAAAGAAGAACTCACAGCACACCACCACATCACTACCTCCAGTGCCTGTGCCAGGCAATGCTCATAGAGTACAGCCTGCATCCTCACAGAGCATCCATGAAGTCTCAGTGGTTTGCTAACCCAGAGCTCCAGGCAGCTCTCCTGTCTGAGTCTTTGAACTGACACCAGAGCGATGCTGTCTTGTACTGGGAGATGGCTCCAATAAATCTACCTGGATCTGCTGGTCCTGGATATGAGCATTAAAGTCACCTTGTGCAGGGGTGGGAGGTGGGGGTGTTTGTCCACCCGAATGTGGGGAGGAAGGTGAATTCTCCTCATGACTTCAGAGGCCTGGGGAGATCAAAGTATGTGGTTCCTGACAGGAAAGGCCTCAGGCTGTCTCTGGTCCTTATCCTAAGATAGCATGGCTCCCCTGCCTGCCATCTACCCACAGACTGGCAGTCTCTGGATCCTGTCTAGCATAGGCCAACAGAAGGGAATTTGAATGGTTACTCCAGATCAAGGCCATGATGGAAGCCAGAATTCTTCATCCATCTTCAGATCCCAGCCTGGGGTTCACAGAGTGAGGCTGGATTGTAAAAAAAAAAAAAAAGTGCAAGAGGCTGCTTCCATGGCTGTGCCTTTGCCCCTCGCCCCTGCCCTGAGCACCCACAGTTCTCTTCAGGGCTCATTGTGGTTTTACACATGAGGAGAAGAGATCCAGAGGAGTGAAGTACCTTGCCCAAGGACACAAAGCCAACATGTGGTATTTCTATGGAAGGAATTCCTACACTGCTTGCAGAAGAGTCTCTGGCCCTTGGTCTCCCTACCTAGGGCATAGCAATGGTGTTGACAGGAGCTCAGGGTGATGAGAGAAGTTAAATCAGAAAGCATTTTGTGCAAGGTCTCACTTATGCAAAGTGTTCTTTTTAAAAGGACCACTGTCATTTTCTATTAATCCATAGCTTTAGAATCTCTTGAAGCAGGTATTATAACCCCCTATTTAACGTTTGAAGAAATCAAGTCTCAGAGAGGTCCAAAGTCACAGCACCTTTAAGCAGTGTGGCCAGACAGCCAGACTAGTCTGCCTCCCATTCCCATGCTCTCAGCTCAAAAGCTCAGAGAAGCGCTCTCCACCCTGAAGCTTGGGGCTGGTGTCAGTGGTGGCTAGAGCACCAGCCAGTCTGAACAACTACTTGATTTTCTCCCAAGCATGCCAGGGCCTGGCCTCAGCCTCTGGAAGGTGGGAAGCTTCAAATAGCCAGGTCCTAGCCAAGAGTGATCCATCAATCTTTCTTTCTTCTCCTCCCAGGGTCCCAAGGACAAGCGGATACTGTCCTCCAGCACTGGTGGCCGGAATGACCAAGGAAAGAAGTAAGGCTTCTCAGGGCCACCTCTACCTCTTTAGACCTTTAACTGCTCTGATCTGTTGGGGACCTTCGAATGCAGGCTGGTCTGCCTGTTGAGCATAGGGGTGCAGTGCTGGGACCCACAGTACCTCTTGGGACTCCTATATTTTAACTTCCTTTAGGACCAGAAGAAAGATTGGGTGGTGGTGCATGTCTTTAATCCCAGCCTCGAGAGGCAGCGGCAGGCGGATCTCTGTGCGTTCGAGGTTAGCCTGGTCTACAAGAGCTAGTTCCAGGACAGCTAGGAAACCCTGTCTCAAAAAAAAAAAAACCATAAAAAATAAAAAGACCAGAAGAAAACAGTGTACAATCCAGACTGCAGTCTACCTGTCTTTATGTTGGTACAACAACTACTACCTAGCTGGTAGTGAATCTCAGTGGGTAGAGTGCTTGTGGACCATGCATGAGGCCCTGGGTTCAATGCCCAGCACCATATAAAACCAGATACATTAGTGTATGCCTTCATGCCTGCCACCTCTGCATTTGAGAGGTAGAGGTTGGAGAATCAGGAATTCAAGGTAATCATCAGCTACTAAGTGAATTTAAGGCTAGCCTGGGCTATGTGAGACCCCATCTCAAAAAAATAATCTGATGATATCAGCAGAAGAGTTTTGCTAAGTTATAATAAAACTGTGCTTACACACACACACACACACACACACACACACACACACACACACACACACACACACACACACACCCCAGATCCCAGATACCCATACCATGTGGGCTGGTGTTTACTGAAAACACACTTCAAAGCCACAGCAGTGGGACAGCCTCAGAGGCAGCTTTTTTGTCCAGGCTCCAAACCCTCCTTCAAGAGGTCAGCTGACTCCTGGGAGTCTATCCCCAGCCTCTGGCCTTTGCCTGGCATCCACACCTTACATCACAATGTACTTGCCGGAAGAATCCAAGGCTGAGCAGGGCCTGGTGAAGGCTGGGGTTTGGGAGGGTGGATGTCAATGGGGACTTCACAGAGGTCACTGCACAGGGCTGGCCAGTGGCTTCCAGAAAATGCAGTATCTGGGGACCATTGTAGCTCTCCATGGGCCCAGTGTGAGCAAGAAGCTGATTTGGGCACTCCCTTGGGCTTCTGGGTGCATGGGCCTCTCTGTAATGAATTCTAGAGTAACCTCCAATCACAAGGGCAATTTGTCTATTTCTTGCAAAATACTCAAATTCCAATGTATATAAAGTATTGTAAGAACTTTCATTCAGTCCTATGTAGGTGGATATTTCCTTGGGCTGCCAGCTCAAAAAAAATGACACAGAGACTTATTATTAATTTTGAAAGCTTGGCCTATGGCTTAGGCTTATCCCACTAGCTCTTAACTTAAATCAACCCATTTCTACTCATCTACGTGTTGCCATGTGACTCATGGCTTTTACATTTTCTCCTGCATGGCTGTTCTCTGTGTGTCTGCTGGCGACTCCACCTTCCTTTTTCCTAAAACTCCGTGTCCAGAAGTTCCTACTGTCCTCCTGCCTAGCTATTGGCCATTAGCTTTTTATGAAACCAATCACAGTGACACATCTTTACCCAGTGTAATCAAATATCTCGCAGAGGGCCTCTACCGGCCACAGGTGGTTTGGAGTATGTTTTACTTGACCTCTTCCTAAACACGTACCCACCGTCTCACAGGTGCACAGCCCCTCCAGACACACCACACTGAATGTCTCCGTACAGCTGTTTGAAGTGGGGCTATTCCGGCACAAGAACATCTGACTCAGAAATAAACAGTGAAACTTTGAGTGTTTTAAGTTAACTAGTCATGTCATAGCTAAAGCAGACTGTCCCCTCAGCCCAGGGCCTGAGGGAATAATATTCCTCACATCTAGCTCCTCTCACCTCTGTGGCCACCTGGACTGCTACACAGTCCTGCTTAGAGTCTAGCTCCTCACATGCAGGGAGGGCCGAAACCTTACCTGGGGTCACCATCACCAGTCCAGCCTGCGGAGAAGGCGTGTGCTCACTTCTGCCATTCCCCCCCCTCCCAGGTTCTACCACAGCATGGACTATGAGCCAGATCTTGCCCCCCTCGAGAGCCCCACGCACCTCATGAAATTTTTGACAGAGAACGTGTCCGGAAGTCCAGACTACACAGACCACCTCAAGAAGAACAACCTAATAGGCTTGGAGGGGGCTGTACAGACCCCCGGCAAGACCGCTACCCTCCCCCCAGGTCCAAGCAAACTGGAAGCCAGCTCCATGGACAGCTACCTCTTGCCCACCAGTGAGATTTATGACAACGGCTCCCTCAACTCACTATTCGAGAGCATTCATGGGGTTCCACCCACACAGCGCTGGCAGCCAGACAGCACCTTCAAAGATGACCCACAGGAGGTGAGGGTCTGCCCCTGAGCCCCTCCCAGCACCCTGATATATATGTGCATGCACATAACAAGAGAAGACAGTACGAAGGTCAGAGCTTTGCAACTGATGGGAGAAAGTTCTAGGCCTAAGGTTGGGCTGCCACATACTGCTGTCCAAGTTGTACACAGCACAGCCTGCATGGCCACGTATGTGCAGCCCTGGGCTGAGCCCCCTGCAGCTTGAATGTGCTCATTTATTCTCTTGTGGTTGTGTTTCTCTGTAGTCGCTGCTTTTCCCCGATATCCTGAAAACATCCCCAGAACCCACATGTCCAGAGGATTATCCTAGCCTCAAGAGGTAACTTGATTTCCTGGGACCTTTGGTCATTGGGCAGGATGCTGAAGACATCTCCACAGCATCTGTAGAACATATCAGGCATTCACAGCCTGTTCCTGGGCAGTGACAGGGGCTCTAAGTTCAGCACCCTGTTAGAAAGAAACATACCTATAACCTCATCCCTTGAGAGGCAGAAACAGGAGGATTGCTGTGAGTTTGAAGTCAATGTGGGCTTCATAGTGAGTTTGAGACCAGCCGCTATATATTTAGTTCCTGGCAAGTTTGAGCTACATAGTAAGATCATTTCTCAACCCTCCCAGTACAAAGAAAATTGATGCTTGGTTGTCCTTAGTCCTCCATGGTTTTGTCCCCACTCTGGCTCTCTCTAGTTTTCTTTAGACCTTCTTTATTCAACTAGAATGTGACCCAACAGAGCTATTAAATAGATCCTCCCAGGACAGGAAAAAGACAGGTCACACAGCAAGCCTGACACAGACCCAGGTCCCTGCCCTATGCTCCCAGGACACCCCTGCCTGGAGCCTGCCTTACCACCCTCCTGCTCTCCACAGTGACTTTGAGTATACCCTGGGTTCCCCCAAAGCCATTCACATCAAAGCGGGCGAGTCACCCATGGCCTACCTCAACAAGGGTCAGTTCTACCCTGTCACCCTGCGCACCCCAGCGGGAGGTAAAGGCCTCGCTCTGTCCTCCAGCAAAGTAAAGGTGTGTGGGGCAGCTTGGGGAGGGGGCGCTGGTGAGCCTCTGCTGGGGGAACACTCGTCTGGGAGACAGCCTGGTGCCTGGGCCTTCAGACCAGGGTGACGTGGTCACTGCACTTGCAGAGCGTGGTGATGGTCGTGTTCGATAATGACAAGGTCCCAGTGGAGCAGTTGCGCTTCTGGAGACACTGGCATTCCCGGCAGCCCACCGCCAAGCAGCGAGTCATCGACGTGGGTGAGCATGAACCCCGTGCCCTTCCCCCAGCACCCCTTCCCTCTCCTGAGGGCGCAGCAGCCCCCTTTCCTGCTTTGCTCTAGGATAGACAGGACATGGGGCCCCGATGGTGCCCGTGAATAGGCCCTATGATGTTGCCCACCGTGGAGAATAGTGGTGGGGCTGACCTGGTGGTAGCTCAGCTTACCTAGCATGCAGGAAGCCCTGGATTGTATCCATAGCATGGCATAAAACTGGCTTGTTCTGGGGCCAGGCATTGGTGGCGCATGCCTTTAATCCCAGCACTCGGGAGGCAGAGGCAGGCGGATCTTTGTGAGTTCGAGACCAGCCTGGTCTACAAGAGCTAGTTCCAGGACAGGCTCTAAAAACTACAGCGAAACCCTGTCTCGAAAAATAAAAAATAAATAAATAAATAAATAAAAAACTGGCTTGTTCCTGCACTTGGGAAGTAGAAATTTAAGGTTGTCTTGACTACAGAGTTCAAAGCTAGCCTGGGGCTACACAAAACTTGGTCTAAAAAAAAAAAAAATGAGTGGTGGGTGGCTGTAGACTGGGACCCTTGTCCCTGGAGCACTCACACATGTCTCCATTCTTTTCTTCCTGCCCTTACATGTCCCCTCCCTTCCCATACTTCAGTGGTGACCAGCTGCCTGGCTGTGTACAGGTGGGAGATGATTCAAGGACTTAGCTGAGAGGCTGGACGAAGTGGGCTCCTTGCTCGGGCTTTCATTAGCTGTGTGACCTTGAGCAAGAAACCCAGCCTCTCTGAGTCCTACTTTCCTCCTGTGTAAACTGACTCTTCAGAGAGTGAGGAGGATTTACCAAGGTGTGTTGTGTATCAGGGTCACATAAATGACAGCTGCCAGGATCCTGACTCTGACCCCTGCTGTCCCACTCCTTGCCCCTTGCTATGCTGTCCTTGAAGCATTACCTAAGAGATCTTTGGTTTGACACTCCTCAGGGGAACCTCTATGGCACAGTTGGGGGGTCGGGCACATGGCCTTGCCTGGAATAAGGTGCGGTTCACAGCATCCCCTCCCCACAGCACCCTCGACTCTTTCCCACTGACCTTCTGGTTTCTTGCACTTTCAGCCGACTGTAAAGAAAACTTCAACACAGTTCAGCACATCGAGGAGGTGGCCTATAATGCACTGTCCTTTGTGTGGAATGTCAATGAGGAGGCCAAGGTCAGTGTGGGCTTGGATGGAGTGGGGCTTGAGGGGCCCCTGGGTGGTGCTATCCACTGTGATGAGCCTCTGAGGGGTGGTGGCAGTCATAGACATCACAGGCTGACAAGCTGGGCTGCACCCAACCCTTCCCCTCCGAAGCCGTGCCTTTTTGTTAAGCTATAGCCCCAACTAACTAGTTGTAGTGGGGATCATGTGACCTTGACAAAGGTCAGGTCATCAACTCAGCCTGCCTATTCGTCAGATGAGATAACTGAGCCTCACAGGAAGGGGCTCCAAGGCCTTGGGAGCATGCTGGCTCTGAAGTGGCAGGGGAGGGCTTGATCCCAGACGTCAGCTTCTTGGAGCCTGTGGGTAGCCGTGAGCTCCCATTTCCACATCTAAGAGGCTAGAGCAAGACACAGCCACGGGGTCCGTCAAGTGAGAAGCCAGGGAGAGAGAGCCCTACTGGCTTCCTTCTTGGGAGCTTGAACCCCAAGTTCTTCCCACCCAGGTGCCTGAGCCCACTAGGCACTTACAGCTTTTCTGTGCAGAGAGCTGTGCTGTGGAAGGGGTACCAGCCTGGCCCTCGAGGTTCGGGCGATCTCTCTACAGTCCCTCCTTCCACACCCTGAACAGGCTCACCACACCCACTGGGCCTGGGACCTCTCATCCCAAAGGCATCTGTGGACCCCTTCCTCCCCTGGGGGACATAGAGAAGACATGGAGACAGGCAGGGCCCAGCTGGGGTTGTTATTCAGATAGAGCTAGGGGCTAGAGGAGGAGCCTGCCAGTCAGGGGAGGTGGGAGAGTTTCTTGGGAAGGGGGGTGGGCCAGGGAGGTGGGAGAGTTTCATGGGAAGGGGGGGTGGGTTTCAGTGGGGATTTTTCTCACAGCCTTCATTCCCCCAGGCCTGGATCTCAATGCTAGAGGGGAGCTGGTGGAAGCTGTAACACAGCTGGGTTGGGTGGGGGAAGCTCCCCCCCAACCCTGTGACTGAAGGGGTCTCCTCCTCCCATCCCCAGGGCTTTTTCCAAGGGAAATGTCCCAGAGACAAAGCCCAGACTAGAGCAACAGGGTCTGGCCCCCAGCCTGCCAAGGTTGAGACAGGCCCCAGGCTGTCCTTGAGAAAACACAGGCTGTAGGTAGACTTTGAATCTCATCCCCTCACCAGAATGGCCAGCATCCTTGCTTGACAGGAGTAAGTGCGAGCTCTCCCAGCCTCACAGGATGCATTTACCCATCCTCATCTATAGATAAGACAGAACTGGCACACTTCCCACTGTCGGTCAGTGGGTCCAGCTCCAGGTTCATGTACCCCGACTCCCTAGGGAATGGGCAGCAGCGATTCTCCGATCAACCTCCAGAGCCATAGACTAATCCACTGGCCACAAATGGTGTGGGACAACCTGAATGGGAAATGCTAGGATCCCTGTAATTGATCATTAGGGTGAAGGGCTGGTGTCATGTTCTGGGGGCATGGCTTAGCTGTGTCCCTAACTCACTCCAAGCTGCAGAGAAGTAAATCTTCAGACCTGGTCCTCCAAGGACCCTTAGTGCACTCCCAGGGTGGGGTGCCCTCAGGGAGCTAGAAAGCACACCAGCCTGATTCACCACCACCCCCTTCCCACGTGTGAAACGGAAGGGGGGTAGTAATGCTTGTCTACAGAGCACAAGATGGCCGAAGGGTATTCACTGAACACACAGATCTGAGTAGGCCACTCACCCGGCTCCTCACTCTGTCCCTAGGTGTTCATCGGTGTCAACTGTCTGAGCACAGACTTCTCCTCACAGAAGGGGGTGAAGGGTGTCCCCCTGAACTTGCAAATTGATACCTATGACTGTGGAACAGGCACAGAGCGCCTGGTACACCGAGCCGTCTGCCAGATCAAGATCTTCTGTGATAAGGTGTGTGTTGGGGGTGGGGGGATGACATCACCTGTTCCTCTAAGAAGCCTGTCCCTCTCGGTCCCTTCCTCTCCATGTGCTTGTCCCATGTTTTCCTCTCCGTATCTGTGTCCACACCTGCATTTCTGTCCCCTGTAGTTCAGGACCCTGTAAGTCTGGCTCAGTGGCTCCTTTTTTTTTCCATCAGTGCTCCTCATTCCTGCTCATCTCTCCCTCTGGCTCTCCCCAGCTCCCCTCCTCTCCTTACCAAGCCCTTCATTGTCTCTTTAAGCTCCCTTCTCCATCTCTCTCATGGCCTGAGCTGACTTGGAGGAGGCTAAGCCACATGCTGGTACCTCCCCATTTCCCACTTTCCCTGTGGCCTGACGCACATTTATGAGGCAAACCAGCAATGGTGGGCATGGCCAGCCCCTCCCTTGGCCCCCAGTGAGCACCACCTCTCTTTACAGGGGGCGGAGAGGAAAATGCGGGATGATGAACGGAAGCAGTTCCGAAGAAAGGTCAAGTGCCCAGACTCCAGTAACAACGGTCAGTGGACAGGGCCACCTGGGGTGGGCCAAAGGGATGGAGGCCAGAGAGGCTGGTCAGGGATTTGTGTGGAAGGGACCTTGGGGCTCAATGGCTTCTTTTTCCCAGCAGGCATCAAGGGTTGCCTGCTGTCAGGCTTCAGGGGCAATGAGACCACATACCTGCGGCCCGAAGCTGACCTAGAGACCCAGCCTGTGCTGTTTATTCCCAACCTGCACTTCTCCAGCCTACAGCGCCCAGGAGGGGTGAGGGCAGGGCAGGTGGAAGGGGGACTAGGAGGGAGCCCTGGATCCGGGAGGGCCTGCCTAAGCACCCTACTGGGGGCTTTACCTGCCACCACCCTGATTGCCCATTAATAGCATGTTTCCAGGTCCCATTATTTAGAAGCTAAAAGAAAGCTGTCCCTGTAGAACTGTGAGGGGTTCAGAAATGACCAGTGACCATGTAGGTATACAGGAGGACCTATCTATCAAACCAGCCGAGCTCAAGCTCACATAGAGGATGTCCATTGGAGTCACATCTGGGCTGGGCGGCTGGTCCTGGTCCCAAACATTATGAAAAGGATTCAACCCTACAGCATCTTGACCCTTACTGCATTCCTGAGTCAAGAGTACTTGGTCCAAGGGTCAGGATGGAGGCACACTCCTAAAATCTCATAGACAGACTTTGACCATTCCAAAGCCCAGATCAGGATCTAGTTGCTCTTGGCCACTGGCAGTCTGCCATCACTGAGCATCTGAGGCCAGGAGGCACCAGGCCATAACTCAGCTACGATCTCTCTCTCTTGCGTTGTCATCCTTTGGTAGACAAGGCCAGCAGCCGGCCTCACTCCTGTCTGCTTCCATTTGTAACAGCTAGCCACTTCCTTCCTTTGAAGGCTAGCTCCCAAGGCTCCTTGGGAGCGTGTGAAGATGGGGTCATGCTGCTTGACCTGTGAATGGTGTCTGACTTAGAAATATACCACAGAGCTGATACAGCTCGGACACACCCATAAGCATACCCTATCCCTTCCGTTCTCCTAGAAGCAGCCTGGTGGCCGCCACTGTTTAATCAATGACATCAGCCCTTCTCTATAGGTTCCATCTGTAGCCCGAGGCCCCAGGAATGAGGCTGCTCGTTTATGACTAGTGACCCCAGCTGGGTAGGCAGATATTCTGTGGGAGACCAGTGTCTGCACGTACTGAGGAAGAGTTGGCCCTAGGGAAAAGAACAGAGTGACATGTGGCCCCGAGCCATCTCCTGCCCTTTCTGGGCCTATTATGATGCCCAGTGAAGCAGCAGTAACGTCAAAAATGCAGTGGGCTCAGGGGCATTGCTTCAACTCTATCTTCCCGTTATCACTGGTCCTCAGCTGCAGGCCCTGACACTGCAGCCCCTGGTCTCTGGGTTTGCTGGCATCAGGCTGGCTCACACTCTGCCAGTAGTACTGGAGCAGTTCCACTGTGTCCCTGAGTCCCTGACTCAGCAGCCTTAGCTGAACAGTTCTTCCTGACTTGAGACCCCCAACTCACTTAGGTATTCCTCTGTGCAGAACACACAGGGAAGGCCCTAGCATGGTACCCATTCCCCTTCCTCCCCCAGATGCTCTACTTTTTCTCCTTGTGCCTGACCAGAAATGTCTTTTCTTTTTGTTGCAGGTTGTCCCCTCAGCAGGACACAGCAGCTCTGACAGGTACAAGAAAAGCAGCCAGGGTTCTGTCTTTCTCCAAACCCCTCACATCGCTTCTTGTCCTTCCCCTGCTGCCGGGAGCTAGGCCTAGATCTTCCCCTTCCCACTGAAACCGCCTGGGTTTTTATGGGCTTGCCTTACACGGAAAGTTGGCAGATCTCTGGCGAGACACCTGCTTGTAAAAAAATAAAAGGCAAAGAAAGGCCTCTGAGATGGGGCTACATAGTTGGGGAACACAGAGCATAGCTGTACTGGACACCCCTCTTCCCAACACATCACCTCTGGAAGCCGCAGTCTTCCGAAGTCTGTCAATTACAGCCTCTGCTCCAGCAGCCTTTGGAGGGCGAGGCAGGAGGGCAGGGCAGCATGAGTGTGGGCCACAGCTGGCTTTGCACTCAAGCCATCTGCTGGAATCCATTCTTCCCTGTAAACAGCACATATGTTCCACACGGGGCTTCGCTCCAAACTCTCTCTCTCATCACCTTGGACCAGCCCTGACAGGTCAGAAAGGTGGAGTCATGGCTCTCCTCTAGTGTGGAAACTAGGGTCCAGAGAAGTAATGCAGCTTACTGGCATCCAGCCAGCTGTTAAGTAGCAGAGGCAGGACTTGAACCAAAGCTGGTCTCCCTCCAGGCCCCATTGTACCCACTCCTTTCATGGCTCTACCCCTCCATGGCTTGCTCCTTCTAGAAGATAAAACATGGGTGGTGCTAAAGCCATGCAAGTCAGGCCACCTCCTATAGCACTTCAGATCTCTCCATGCCCTTTTTCTCAAATGTATCACCTGAGATTAAAGACAGAACCTGGTCCAGCATGCTGCCGACATGTGGCAGGGCTGGGGTCTGACCCAGCTTGACCTGCTCCCAGGCTTAGGATGTCACTTCTATCCTGTTTCTTTATTATCCCTTCCTGGGGCATTCCCTGTCCCAGGGATCCCTGGAGGGGCAGCTGTCCTCATTAGCCCCTCTCTGCTGTCCCCACAGGCTGCCTCTAAAGCGTACCTGTTCACCCTTCACTGAGGAGTTTGAGCCTCTTCCCTCCAAACAGGCCAAGGAAGATGACCTTCAGAGAGGTAGTCTGAGCCCTCGGGGTCTCTCAGAGCCCTTCCAAATGCCCTCCTTCCCGCCAGAGCCTTCCCGGAAGCCCCCACCCACCCCATGAGGTTTTCCCTGAAGTCTCCCACCCAAGACCTGATTCACACCTTAGAGTGTGTTTAGGCCAAGATTTGGGGGTGGCTGAGAGCACTCCAGGGCTTGAATAGATGGCCACAGAGATGGAGGACATCTGTGGCTTTTACCCTGTTTGGACATGGCTATCCCAGGGCAGTTAGCGCAGGCAACAAGCCTGTTGGGCTGGGCGAGGCCCACGGTTCTCTAAGTGGATAAGAGTAGGGTAGGCTCCCATGTCTGGCTGTCTGGCTTGGACATCCTTAAGTCTGTGATTTGGGGGGGGTAGGGCATAGAAGTCCCTGGAGGCTTTGATGACCAGGGGAGAGACACCAACACCCAGGAATCAAGCCTAGCCGTGGACTTGGAGGGTTTCTGAACACTGTCCCTGATTGCAGAAGCAGCTCTGAAATAGGGAGCAAGAATACCCATTAACATTCAAAATAAGGTTCAAGGGTGTTGAAGCCCCCTTGTCAAGGAAACAAACTGCCAGGTGGTAGAACCAGACCCAAGATTCAAAGGCCCCCGGCAAAGTATGGGCAGTCTAGAAAGGGCTGAAAAAAAGTTTGCCCCTTACATTAAGGTCATGCCTCTTAAGACCTGTCTCCATCCCCTAAGATCCTCCCCGCTCAGTGTCCTCTCTGTCCCCCTTGGTTTTCAGTTCTGTTGTATGTGCGGAGGGAGACAGAGGAGGTGTTCGATGCACTCATGTTGAAGACCCCGGACCTGAAGGGGCTAAGGAATGCGGTAAGGTGCCTCATTTCCCACAGGGGGGCTCTGGTGGGCACTCTTTTCAACCCCGCAGCAGGGGGCCAGGGCCAGGGCCATGCTAGGGGGGTGCCTCCCAGGTCTTATCACCCCGTCAGAACCCTGCTCCACCCTGAGAGTCACACACACCATAAATCCTCCTTAATCTGATGGCTGCTGTCTGACAGGCCAGGGCTTTTGTTGGCTTTGCAAACCTGTTTCTGTTTTAATGGGAATGAAACCCACACACACAAAAAGGCTGGGCCCAGAGACATTCATTTTTCCCTCCCAGGGGGCCTCATTCCTTCTGCTTACAGGACTTGGGGGTGGCTGAGGGTGGGACTGTACCTGGGCAAGGAGACCTTCCCAACCCCCAGTCACCTGAGAGCTGGCAGAAGAGACCAGCTTGGACAAATGCATGGCATCTCTGGCCACTAGGGTCACCAGGGCCTTGGACTTGAGGGTGGAACCTCTTAGCTCAGCACCTGTAGCTGGCAGACCTTTACCTACCTTTATGGGCAGCTTGGTGGAGGCTCACACGCAAGGCATTTTGTTATGTCTGCCACAAGTGCCTGCTCCCCCACACACACACTTTCTCTACTGGGTACTGTTTAGCATCCCCTCACTCCAAGAGGTCAAAGACTTGGCAAAGTGCCAGTCCAGCCCAAGCTCTCTGCCCTCTGGGCTGTCCTGTTCTTATAACATATTGTCAGCCTGCTTGGCATCAGCCCCAGGAAATTGGGCTCAGAAAAAGTCAACAATGTCACTTGAATAGAGACAGAATCTTTGGGCTAAGCTGCAGTTTACAGGATTAGCCTCATCTATACCCACTCTTGACTTCTCTGTTTCCAGAGGCAGAGAACTTGCCACTTTTCCAGATAGCCCCCGCTACCTCTATCCAATCTGCTCCCAAAGTCTTCCATAGACAGACTTGAGATCCATTCCCTGGCAGCTTCCAGCGACACTGCCATGCAAATAAAATCTAGTTTGGAGGGATCTCTGTCAGTCTACCCAGGACACTGAACCCAATCCTCTGTCAGCGATGCCCAGAGGACCATCTGCCACTGGTGTCCCAGGCCTGGGCGTGGCTGCAGCTTCAAGACTGCCAGTTCCACGAGGCACCGGTATTTGACTCTGACAGTGGGCCAGACTAGTCCTTTCAGAGTCATTCTGTGTGCATCCAACCTATTGCCACACCCATTTCACAAAAGTGAAACTATAAGAGACATGGGAATGCTGTTCAAAGTTCTACAATTCTCAGGGTGTGGTGGAGCACACCTTTAACCCCAGCATTCCAGAAGCAGAAGCAGGTGGATCTCTGTAAGTTCAAGGCCAGCCTGGTCTACACAGTGAGTTCCAGGATGGCCAGGACAGTGTAGGGAGACCCTGTCTCAAGCAACAATGGAAAAACTCTGCAACTCCAGTGGAGGGCGGGGACCACTTGCCTGGGCTCAGTCAACCTCAGAGACAAAGTGGCCTCATCTGTAGAGGAAGCTCCCATGTGGACATAATGGGCTTTTAGGCTCTGAGCCAGGCTTGGGCACTTGGAGCTTGGCGTGCCTCCACCATTGGCTACAATTACTCACTCCTGCCCAGAAGGGGAACATGCGGGTTACCCCACCTCACAGCAGGGCCAGCAGCATGCCCATTGCTCCCAAGACAGTGACAGAGTCCACTCATGGGGGCCTTGGTACAAGGCAGGATCTATCCTGAATGTATTACATCTAGTCCTCTGGGGTGGACATTCTTGCTGTTGCCACAAAGAGCTTGCACAGGGTCCCCAACCAGTGATAAATAGATCCTTAAGCACAGATCCAAATGTCAGGCGCTAGGTGAGAACCAGGGGAAACAGCAGATGTTCAGCAGACATATTATAGACATAAAATGCAGTTTGCTAAGTATTTATTGTGATACAACTTATCATAAGACAATATAAAATGATATCAACCCCCCATGTGTGGTATAAACTTAGGCATATGCACAGTCCTCCAAGAGAGAAGGTATACACTCAGAAGCCAGTAGTGCTCACCTCGGGGGAAATAGGATCATTGTGGTTCGCTTCGTTTTCCCACAATGCTGATATATATGACTTTGATAGCCACCAAGTAAAAAGCAGTGTTAAAAAGTTTGTATAAATCCAGTTATATGGCCACAGGCGGTGAAACCCTACTATTTCCTTCCAGATCTCCGAGAAGTATGGTCTCCAGGAAGAGAATATTTGCAAAGTCTACAAGAAATGCAAGCGAGGGTGAGTGCCGCTTCAGCCCTTCCTGTCTGTTGGCTACTCAGAACTGCCATGGCTGAGGTTGCCCTGGTCGGAATGCAGAGAGTATGCTCAGTGGGTGTGGAGTGTCCCCCCGTTAGGCCAAGGCCATGGTCGCCTCTCCACCTGCAGAAACCAGACACTGTTCCTAGGCAACAAGGATGAGAGTAGGGGGGCGGTTCAAGGGTCTTCTCACAAGTGACCTACTGGTATAGAAAGTACAAGGTCACTCACTGGAAGACACAAGTTCAAGTCCCCAAACCGCTGGGGAACAAAGTTCCTCTTTTATTATTATTATTATATTGTTCACTGTAGCAACCACCATACACCTGACTCTCATATGTCAGACCTCAGACCGAGCTTATCATTTAACCCTCCCACGTAGATAACATGACCCACATCTTACAGGGAAACTGAGGCTCAGAGATGATAGATAAGCAGGAATGGGAACTGTGAACAAGGGCACAGTGAGGTGAGAAGACCCAGAAAAGCCACCCCAGGCAGAAAGCTATGGGAAGCGGCAGCTGCCATGAGCCCCAGTGGGAATTTGATTGGGGGTTGAGTTGAAGATCCCAGTCAAAGCTCCAAGGGCCTCTTCCACCTACAGGCTGGAGGAGGCAGGAGAGAAGCCGCCATACAGTCCCGGACTTGCCCGTCCTCCCACTGCACTGCTTAAAGCACAGCGGGACCCTGCTAGACAATCTAACTCCAGCTGCACCTGCACAGGGCCCACGCTGTGGTCTGTGCATTCTCCCACTGAGAAGGCCTCAAAGGATAAAACCCGTCCCAGGCCAGCTCCCCTTAGCCTACTCTAGCCTCCCGTGTAGAAGGATGTAGAAAAGGACCCCTTTGGTTTGGGTTGCATGAGAATCTAGAGGGTTTTGTCAGTGTGTGGGGTCTCCCCCCCACTCCACCCCACCCCCATCCTCCACCTCCCACCAAGTTTCGGTTTCAGACAGGGGCTCACACACTGGGGTAGAATCTACTTACTGTCTGCTTGCCCAGACAAGCCCAGCCCCACTTCTCCTTCAGTGCCACGCCCACATGCCCTACTTCCTGCCTTTCTTGTGCAGGGTTCCCTGGCAAATCCCACCCCAGGCTAGGCTAAGCCGCCAGGAATAGCCTTTGTATGTGACGGGAAGCCAAGGAGCTGTGAAGTGAGGATCTACCTCTCTGGCTCCTGGCTCTTTTGCCAGAGCCCTTCCTGTCAATCCCGCAGCTGCACAAACTAATTGTAAATGACTTCCGTTGTGGAAGTTCTTCCCTCGGGCCAATTGCTGTACTCAGTGATGCCTGGCACCATTTTACTGGCCTTTAGCTTGGTGGGGTCTCTCCTGTTCCTACAGAGGAAGAAGCTGGGATTCAAAGCAGTGGTCCTGAGTTGGGGACTAGCAAAAGGGTTTACCAGCATCCTAAAGTGCACTCCCCTCAGAGTTTGATCTCACCCCTTTTCCTTGCTCCTCTGACTACTAAGAAATGTACTAACAAAATCTGCGGCCAGCCCTGCAGATCAGGGTGTCGCCCCATGGCCCCGCGGCCATGAAAACCTCAGCCCAAAGATGTTTACCAAGGTCTGAAAGAGCATATTTCCAAATTCGAATTCATTCAAAGCAATGTCCACTTCAGAGAAAAGTGGACAGTCTAACCCAAGCCTAGTTCATTCTCAAAACCCTCCCCAAAGTCCTCCTGCCCAAGGTAGATAAAATCAATTTTACAGGCATCACAGAGTGCTTGAAAGATTAACCAAGACACTGTTTTTGTTGGCAGCAGGCCAGGGGTTTAACTTGATGATGGCAGGAGAAGCTGGAAGCTAGGAAGTAGTGATAGCTCTTGGCAAGCCCCTGCCACTTGGGACCCAGTTGTCACTAACGGAGGGTCCACCTTCCCTGGGTCCACTGCCCTGGAGGCACTCATACCTGAGAGCTGACTGGTGCCACTGTGAGAAATAGACAACCCAACCCTGGAGCTGCCAGAGCACACCCTCTCTTCCCCATCCAACCGGACTCTCTGGCAGTCTCTAGCCTCCAGCCCCTGAGGCTAAGATCACCTTGGACAGAAAAAAAAAAAAGTCACCATGCAGTGCAGGGTCCTGCCTGCTGTTATGCCCGAGTTTCTGGTCCCCAAATGAGTTCATGGAGCTGGATTTCTGATGCAAATTACATGAGGGTTTTTAATTCAAACTCAAGTTTGGAACACACCTTCCCAGCACCCCAGCGTGGCCAGTACAGAAAGTGTGGCAGGGAGCCCTGGGAGGGTAGAACTTTTAAAGGGGAAACACATTAATCAGGGGAGTTCATGTCCTGCCATTTTGGGATCGGGTAGGAATACATAGGATGAGGTAGTTTGTGAACCCATTGGTCAGTTTTTGGGCACAAAAACCCTAACAAAGGGCCATTAATAACTGACAAAGGGGGGCTGGAGAGATGGCTCAGAGGTTAAGAGCACTGACTGCTCTTCCAGAGGTCCTGAGTTCAATTCCCAGCACCCACATGGTGGCTCACAGCCATCTGTAATGAGATCTGGCGCCCTCTTCTGTATACATGCAAGCAGAACACTGTATATATAATAAATAAATAAATCTTTTAAAAAAAAAAGAACTTTTTAAAAAAAAAAATAACTGACAAAGTATCTTCAAGGACAGGATGCCTCCTAGGAACATCTGGACCTCATTAAATCTTATGGCCCTGCTATTTAGCTCCTTAATTGGCTATTTTTAGGGTATCTGTTCAGATTTCTGCCATCACTGCACATTTCTGGACCTGAGATCACCCACCCCCCCAGCTCATTATATGACTTAAGATGAAGCCCCTTCTTGAAAATGGAGTTTGCAAAGTCAGGTCCTCACACTGACAACCTCAGCCTCTGGGAGCCTCAACTCCAACATTTTCCACAAAAGAAGTTGCTACCAGGCTGGTGCTGGCAGAGATGGCAGGGTGTAGACCATGGGCTTCTTCAGGTTTACTATTGTCCCCACCACCCTCCCCTGAGTCCTCACAAGGAGGCATTTACCTGAGCTCTTCCCAAACATGGATTTTGGCTTCCTTCCGTCTCCCACTTCCTAACTTGTATTTATAGGATTTTGTGGTTCTTTTCCCTTCTCCTGAAAAATGATATCATAGAGAGACAAAGGTCTAGATTAAAGCCTGAGCTCTGCCATCTGCTAACTGTAGCCAGCTTCTCCATTCTATGAAGTGGGGTGACATGGTTGTGAGAACTCAGTCTCCCTTTCTGTGTGAAATTCTGGTGGACAGAATTCAGGACCGGTTAATCTCCACATAACTGTTTTTGGAGCAATATCCCAGATGCACATGAAAGGGTCCAGTAGCCAAGCAGTGGTGGCTCATGCCTTTAATTCCAGTACTCAGGAGGCAAAAGCAGGCAGGCTTCTGTGAGTTTGAGGTCAGCCTAGTCTAGAGTGAGTTCCAGGACAGTCAGGGCTACAGAAGAGAAACTCTGTCTTGTAAAACAAATCAAAAAAAGAAAAGGAAAGAAAGGAAAGGAAAGGTAAGAAGGAAGGAAGGAAGGAAGGAAGAAAGGGTCCATGAATGGGTATATGGAGAACAGATGGATGGGTGGATAGAGGAAAGAGGTGGGGTGGGATGGATGGATAGGTGACTGTGTGGAGAGGTAGGTGAATGTATAGGTGGGTGGATGAGTGGATAGATGAGGGGATGGGCGAATAGATAGATGGATGTATGGACAAATGGGTAGATGGATACATAGACAGGTGAATAGTTGATGGATGGATGTGATGGATGTATAGATAGAAGGATGGACAGATGATGGACAGACAGATATATTGATGGTTGAGTGCATATGCCCAATTCCATTACCTGCTCATTATCAGGGAAGGGACTAAGTGAAACTCAGGTCACCTCACAGTGACCTTTCATCAGGGAGGGAGCTCTTACAGGGTACCCTTGGCATAAACTGTGGTTTTGGCCTTTTTAGAGTCTATAACCATGGAGAGTCTACTTCTTGGGCTGGCCATGTCCCTGCCTTGAGGGTGAGGCTGCATTACTCCAGTCTAGTATACAATCCCCTTGAGATTTCACCTTAACAGGAATCAACTGGGAGAGGCATTGTATGGCCCCTGCCTGTGGCTCAGGCAAGCACCCCTGAGTGGCCTTTTGTTAAACCCAGATTGCCATACCTCCTGAACTTGAACTTATAGTCCAAATCCCCAGTCTAATGACTAAAGAACAAGCATTCCTCCCAGAGTTGCACCTCAGCCACTCACAAACACCCACGGTCCGCTCCTCAGAAGGGAGGCGGTCTGCCAGCAGGCACCAGCACGGTACCGACTGGCAGACTAGGGCTTGAGCGGATCCTCGGCCACTGGGAGTGCCCACTTTACAGTCTGGTTCTGGGGTCAGAGGAAGCTACTGTGGTACCTACAGTATGGCTATCATCCTTGCTACTCAGCGGGCCAGGGTGCAGGGGCTTTGCCACACACTGCAACCACGGGTCCCTCTTCTCTCTTCCAGAATCCTGGTCAACATGGACAACAACATCATCCAGCATTACAGCAACCACGTGGCCTTCCTGCTGGACATGGGAGAGCTGGACGGCAAGATCCAGATCATCCTGAAGGAGCTGTGAGGGCCCAGCCTCAAGCAGCTCAGCCCCAGGGCCTGGCTCAGGCCACGCACATCCTCCCTTCGTGAGTCAGCACTGTTACTTGAACTGCCTTTCTCGGGTAGAGGTCTCTCAAGCCACACACACAGTGATGTCAGGGACGGGGAGGAACCACGGAGATCCCAGGATCTAAATGTCCCATCCAGGCTTGAACTCACTCCAGAGCTTCCTGCGAGTACCCATCCACCGGAGACCAGGAGTCTGGGTTAACACAGACCCAACGGCCTGCCTTCTCCAAGTCCACCCCTCCCCGCAGAGGCCTGGGCGGGGGGGGGGGGGGACGACAGGTGTCACAGCACCCTCTCTGCAGGGCTACACCGGCTGCCTTGATTGCTTCTGACCCTCCCTCTGTATCCTCCCATCAACTTCAGACCAAAGAATTTTCACGCTTTGGCCACTGAACTTGAAAACTCTTGACTTTCAGAACAGATGCCTTTTAAGGACACTGGAGAGGAAACTGACTTGCTCACTGATTTCCTCAGCGCAAGACGTCAGTCCGCGTCATGGAACTGACAGGCGCAAATCCCCTTGCCATCTACTGTTGTACACATTTCTTATTTACAGTTTTCATTATGTGATATATATATATGAATATATTGTATATATAGGCAACATTTTGTATGTTCATGTTACATTTTTATCATTTCAAAAGTATGTATTTCATATTTCTTGGACTATTTTTTTAGCTGTTATTCAATTATGCATTTTGTATAACATAGGATTTAGTAATAAAAGCCTACCTGTGCACATTTTCCCAGCCTCACGTGCTCCTTCCTTCTGGGAGTCTCCAGCCAGAAGAGAGGCTCAGAGGAAGGAGGCCTTCCTCCTTCTCTCTTCACTGTGGCCTTGTCCCAAGGGCATCTTGTCCTGCACTTGAAGGCTGGTGATGAGCTCAGCACTACAAATAGAGGTACTCACCCCAACAGGCGTAGAACCCAGTGTGGTCTTACAAGACTGGTGGTCATGAGAGGGACCCTTGATGCCCAGAGCAAGGCCTGGAAAGGTTCACAGTGGCAATGATGGAGAGGCCAGTGGACAGAGCCTCAGACTGGTCCCATACAACCAAGACCTGGACCAACTCTGCCCCTACTCTCCAGACTGTCATTTTTTCTATATCTAACTCATACTGACCCCAAAGGCCAGCAGTACAGCAGTGACATCAAATTGGCACCCTGCATACAGTCACGTGGGTATGTCTAGGCCTCTGGGACAAGAGGGAACTGTAAACCAAGCCTCATTACTCTCCAGGGAATAGATCAAAAGGAATGCCTTCCTGTCTTTCTTCCTCCCTTTCTTCTTTTCTTCCTTTCTACAGCCAAATCTTTCCCTTTTCTCTAGCAATAAAAATGCACAGTGTAATCCTCACTGGTCTCAGCTGTCACCTCGGAACCTCAGGCTCTCCAGTGAGTTTCAAAGGCCCAGGATGTGGAGAAGGTTCAGCATTCCTTTCTTCAAACTCAGAAGCTCTGCTTCCTATGAATTAGAATTTCTTATATCTGAACAAGACTTTAAAAAAATATATGTATATGGGTGTTTTGCTTGTATGTATGTATGTCTGTACAACGTGTGTGTGTGTGTGTGTGTGTGTGGTGTGTGTTTGTGTGTGTTTAAAGTTTAAGGATCAAGATTCCTTGAGAACTCCCGATTCCAACAGAATCCATGGTAAAATATCACAAGCTCTACCTACAGTCAGCAAGCACCGGGATGCAGGCTACACAGTGAGGAGCTGGCCTCAGATGCCAGGATGCCAAAGGATCCAGCAGTGCAGTTGGACTATAGTTTAGTGCACTGGGGGATGACTGTTGTTTTGTTTGTTGTTATTAGACAGGGTCTCACTGTGTAGTTCAGGCGAATCTCACACTCATCATCCAGAACGCTAGGATTCCAGGTAGGCCCAGAAAGGCCCAATCTAAAATCATTGTGCAGCCCTGCTCAAGGGACACTGTGGAGCATTCAGGGTTACATCCGCCCAGTGAGTCAGGCTTCCCTGCTGCTGGGACAGCACAATAGGCATCAGAGCAAAGCCATGTGTGACGGTGATCTGACAGGCAAAGGGACTGGTAGCACCATGCACACCCCAGGACTCCGTGTGTGTGTGTGTGTGTGTGTGTGTGTATGTGTGTGTGTGTGTGTGAGCTTCTTCTTAGCTTCCTGTACAGCTTCTGCCTGGAGCAAGGAGGAGACCTGGACAGGGGAGGGGAGGGGAGGATGGAGAGATAGGGGTGGGAATGGTGGGTAGGGATGGGTGCGGGGTGGAGGTGGGGGTTAATGGTAAGTAACCTCCTCACTGGTGTAGTGAAGTCATCTGGGCAGCCTCTACTTTGCCCTCTACTCTAAACCACCATCCTGGATAAAAATTCAGGCAATGGCACTTTTTGAAGTTCCCTAGGCAAACATAGTGTGCAATGGAGGCTGAGGATCACTGTTCCAAAGCAGCACAGATGCCTTTGGCTCTCTCTGTGGCTGGTCCGTGCACACAGAAGAATCAGTGGCCTCAGTGCACACCTGCTGCAGAACACAAGCCAGGGGCTGGCAGCCTCGGCACCCCGTGCTCCTCCAGCCTCCAGCAAGTCACCAGCACATAGAGATATGAGGGTGCTTGAGCAAAAAAGGCTACCTGGCTCCCAAAGACAGTGTTCTACAAGCCTTGAAAAAGGACATTCCTAGGCTGGAGAGATGGCTCAGTGGTTAAGAGCATTGCCTGCTCTTCCAAAGGTTCTGAGTTCAATTCCTGGCAACCACATGGTGGCTCACAACCATCTGTAATGAGGTCTGGTGCCCTCTTCTGGCCTGCAGACATACACAGACAGAATATTGTATACACAATAAATAAATAATTTTTTTAAAAAAAGGACATTCCTGCCCTTAGTCAGGAGCCAGGGGTGCCATGGCGAGATTGCCATTCCCCAAAGCGAAAGGCTAGGAGGAATGGAGCCATGGCAGGGCCTCTCCAACAACTTTCCCTTAGGAGGGTAGCTGTTGGCAAGTGGGGAGAGCACTACCTGCCCGCAGGTAACTGCTGCCCTGTGGATTTACAGCGAGAGCTGAGGTTGTAGGAGAAGAATGAGGGAGGGAGGTGTCCTAGTCAGGGTCACTATTGCTGTGATGAAACACCACGACCAGAGCAACTTGGGGAGGGAAGGGTTTATTCAGATTACTCTGCCACATCAACACTCATCACTGAAGGAAGTCAGGACAGGAACTTAAAGATGGCAGGAACCTGGAGGCAGGAACTGATGCAGAGACCATGAAGGGGTGCTGCTTACTGGCTTGCTCTCCATGCCTTGCCCACCCTGCTTTTCTAGAGGACCCAGGACCACCAGCCCACAGGAGCCCCTCCCACAATGGAATGAGCCCTTCCTTGTCAATCGCTAATTGAGAAAATGCCCTATGGGCTTGCCTACAGCGTGGTTTTATGGAGGCATTTTCTCAATCAAGGTTCCCATCTCTCAATCGACTCTAGTTTGTGTCAAGTTGACATAAAGTCACCCAGACCAAGAGGAGTGAGGAGGGGAAGGAATGAGAGGGAAGGAGAAAAAAAAATCAATAAAAAGATGGATGAGCCAGTGGAAGAAGCAAGATGACGGGCTGGAGAGATGGCTCAGCCGTTAAAGGCTAGGCTCACAACCAAAAATATAAGAAGCAAGATGACAACTGAGTGAGCGTGTGTCAGACATGGCTACTGTAAGCACAGCTCTCAGACACGCAGCACTGACACCATCCGGACCACGTCTCAATGCTGGCTCTCAGATGCCACACATGCCACACCAAAGGCGGTGTTGCCTGTGTGACAACACGGGATAGTAAGGGGAGGTTCGAGCTTTCAGGCTATGCCTCCCGTGTTCCACAGTAATCAGCTCAAGTCATGAACTCAAATGGAGGATCTTGTTCTCGCTGCTATCATAGATGGTCAGCTGCCTTTGTTATTCTTTCCTAATAATGTATTTTACTGTACATGGCCAAACACACAATCTTACCAGAGAACCCTTTGATGATCCTGGAAATGATAATTATAACTCTGATATTAGTGGCAATGCTCGAGATACCTTCAGTGTTTCAAGCCCTTGTGCAAATGTTGGCTATAAGCAATATGAAATCAGTAAAAGGAGCATTTTTAGTGAGTTACAGCAGTAGAAATTTTAAGTAAAGACTGATGTAGTATGGGGAGAAAACATAAACTAAAGAAGCTCATAAGGTGATTTAGCTAAGAATAGAAGATATATGATGGGAATCACACAGAAGTACAGTTGAGTCATTAAATAACTTCATTTACAGAAAGGCAGGAGAGATGATAGTTATAGGTTTGTATTTTATAAGAGACAAAACCAGAATTACTTAGCATAGGCTTGCTAGATCCCAACCTCCAAAGTGTCTGTTTCTTAAGAAAGTATAAACAAGTATATTCATCAAATACAGAAGGTCATTAGAGGAGATAAAGAAAGGGTTAAGAAAAAAGAAGGGCCATGATAGCAATTGTGAGAAAGAAACTTTCTATTCCTAGATAAGATGTACCCACTGGCCTGAGGTTTTTGTTCCCAAGGACAAGAGTTTCCCTTCCCAGGATGTGTTATGTCTAACACCTGCTCATCGCTGATGTGACTAAAAGAAGCTTTCATACTGTGCCAACTTATGACCTTCTGGTTCTGTTCTTTGTTTGAATACTATATAATGAAAACGTGAATTCAGTAAAGTTGCAGCAGATTCAAACCACTCTCTTGTGTGTTGGTCTGTCTGTCATTTGCCTAACTTGTGCCTTCCTGGTACCAAGACCCTGATTCCCCCATGGTCTGAGGGGCTCCCCTGAGCCGGTTCATGGCACTCAGACACGCAGCACTGACACCGTCCGGACCATGTCTCAATGTTGGCTCTCAGACCAGCCAGTCTGTATTCTAACAAGATACCCAAGTGATTTGTGTGTGTGTTATCATTTGGAAAGCACTTTGGTACAACAGCAGTGCATCCTCAGTCCCGCTAGCTCCATCCCAGTCACACCTAGGACTTTATAAATCAGCATGCTACTGCATGGCTGTTATCCCCACACCCAGGAGAAGGCAAGAGGTTCAAAGACAATGGACTACAGAGGAAGGCCTTGTATCAAAAAATCAGAAGTAAATTATAAAAATAGGGGGGGACTTTAATAACAAAGACTGGATTTGAGTCTGGGCATGCCTGTGAAGCATTAACGGAAGGATAAAGACTCAGCCTGAATGTGGGTGGCACCATCCCATGGACCAGGGGACCAGCCTGAGTAAGACAGGAGAAAAGAGAAAGCCAGCCACCAAGTGCCAGCATTGGCCTCTCTGCTTTCTGTGAATAGAGTGACCAGACATCTCATGCTCACTCCTGCTACGCCATCCTGGGCTGTCCTGACCACCGTGATGGACTAGGTGCTCACACAGAGCTGAGATTCACTCTTCCTTCTGTCAGATTTTCTGGTCAAGCAATGAGAAAGGTAACTGATTCCATGCACCAATTCAATTAAATCCGAGCTTTTGAGATTCAAGCTGGGGTGCCCCTGGTATGGGACCTGTGTCTGCTTCCAGGTAGACTAACACCCACCTCAGGGCTGAGACAGAACTGGGAGCAGCCTGGGACAACTTCAGAGTGTCAGAGGACCAGTACACAGACTATCAGAGCTCAGGGCCTCAGCCCAGGCCCAGAGCCAACAGTGACTTCTGGAAGGTATGGTGAGCCCCTCCCTTCTCACTCTGCCCTTCTGGCACTGCCCTCCTCATTGCCTCGGAGAGGTCTGCTTCCTGGTCTACTCGAAGAGACAGGCATCACTAGGTGGAGCGCCATGGTGACTGAAGAGGCCTGATGTAACTTCCCGGTACATTGCCAGACTCTGCTCAATGACCCAGGACCAGGGGACTTCAGCCCAGTCAGTCCCCAGGATCAGTATGACCAGAAGCCTCCATGCTTTCTGGGTATACCAGGCTACCTCATGGTTCCAAAGCCCTAGTTTGCAGGAATCTGCAGATCTCAAAGAACTCAGCTTCTGTGAAAAGCAAGAATTCCATTTAATTGAAAATGTTTCTTCATCCCTTCCCTCCCTCAGGAGAAAACCCAATCAGGAAGCCAGTCCATATAGGAAGCCCAGGATGTACAGTTTCCAGAGAACTTCAAGGGAGGGGCCTTGGGAAGCGGTAAGTGCAGGCATCATGGAAGAGGATCAGGGCTGGAGAAGGGAAGGGAGCCCAAGAGGACCCCATCTAGAAAAGTGGCAGACATTAGCGACACCCGGAAATAGAGAAGATTGCAACCAGTTTCATTTCCTCTTGGTTCTTGGTCAGCTCTCCCTCTAGCCATTGCAGGCAAGCCATGACCTGTGAGAGACACCGTCCAACTTAGAAATTGATGCTTTCTCAGGAAACTTTCTCAGAAGTGGGAAGTCATGAAGGTGACAGAGACCAGGCTAGGCAGAGGCAAGGTTGGGGAAGTGAGAACATGAAGACAAGGGACACAGAGGTCCTCCATGCCCTGGGGACCATGGTTCCAGGCCTCTAGCTCTAGCCGGGTCCTGCCAGTCGACAAGATCATGGGTGATGACTCATGACTGGACTCCATGTTCATGGGTGATGACTCATGACTGGAGTCCATGTTCTTGATGTGCAATAACAAGGCACAGCAGAGGGCAGGGGTTCCCAGGGAATAGCCTTGTGCTCCCGCCTCAGGCACTTCTGAGCCTCCTGCCTCCCAGAAGTCAAGGACAAGCGGAGGTCAGGGCTCAGAGACCAGGCCTCAGAGCCCTGGTTCATTGATTTCTAAGCAAAAACTTCACCACAGGCTGTCTTGTCAGTAGGCTGAGGCTCCATATCAGCGTCTGTGCTTTAAGATCCTTTAACTCTGGGGAGGGGAGTCCCCAAAACCAGCTTGGAAGCTGACGTGGAGGTAGAGAGTTCTGCCCCTCTTCCTTTCTGCTCAGGAAAGCATGGGAAGGCAGGGGTGGCCAGTCTCCAGAAGGCAGCTTCAGACAGTATATGACCCTGGGCTGGGTGACAGAGGTAAGGTGTGTTGTGGTGACGGGTGTCCTGGGGAGCAGGGTCAGGGGGGGCGGCTGCATGAGCCTCTCCCTGAGCTGCTGTGGCATCGCTATATCGCTGGGATCCATTTGTTGTCCTCATTGTAGAGGAAAGATTGCTTCCCTGGGATCTCTGGCTTGTATGTGGCTGAAGAGAAAGAAAGAAAAGGCATCAAAATAGAGAGAAATGGCTGCAGGGCCTGGGCCTAGTCTCAGAGCTGGGAAGGGTGAGAGAGCCCTGCTCCTGCCCCGCAGCCTACAGGCCCCTCCTTCCAGCAGGAACTGGCCTCATGGTACATGGCTCTTTTTTTTTTTTTTTTTTTAAGGGTAGAGGCAGAATTTCACCTTTAGGTGTCTGCCTCTATCCCACTCCACTTTTTTTTTTTTTTTAAAGTTTTTTAAGACAGGGTTTCTCTGTGTAGCTTTGGTGCCTGTCCTGGAACTAGCTCTTGTAGACCAGGCTGGACTTGAACTCCAGAGTTCCACCTGCCTCTGCTTCCTGTGGGCTCTGATATCAGCCAGCCTGGCACAGCCATGGCTTGAATACAGCTTGGTAGCTGGAAAGCTAGCAATTTAGAAAGACAAAAGGTGAAAGGCTTGGCTCCGGCCTTCTTTTGACTTGTAGATTGCCCAGGAAGGAGTTGCTGGCTCCAAAGCTGGTGAGATATGCAGGTATATGGATGAGAGGTGTGGTGTCCCCCGGAAAAGGAATGTGAATAGAGAATTCCTGAGGGTGGAGGAGCATTTTCAGAGGGCATTCAGAGCTTGGGAGGAGAAGAAATAAACGCAAGGTCAAACTGTAAGGACGAGAAGTCCTGAGCTGCCTTTGAACGATGATGGTGTGAAAGCCTGTTTCTTCCACGGGCCTCCGAGAACATGCTTAGGGCAAAGCACCAGTTTCTATGTTGGGGCGATGGTCCCCGACAGCTTCCCTAGTGCTAGATTTAAAGGCGTGTGCCACCACCACCTGGCTCCACTCTTATTTTGAGATAAGGTCTCCACCAAACCTTCAGCTCCCCCAACTCCATCCTGGGTCATAGGCTCATGCTATCAGTTCTAGCTTTTGCATGGGTGCTGGGGATCCAAGCCTGGTCCTCATGCTTGCTCAGCAAGCACCTGACCTACGGGGCAGCCTTCCCAGCCCTGTTGCATGGCTCTACTGGCCGAGGCTGCCCTCTGACCGTCTGTGACTCTTTACAGCTTCTATAACAGAACCAACTTTACAATACTACTTCCTAGAAACTGTGAAATGACCATTTCAAGTAAAACAGTATTCTTAAAGAAGAGAGGAAAAATTGCCAGAAAACTGAAAGCCATGGCCATCCAAGACATATTTCTCTAGCAAACAAGACTTGGGAGCCACAGTCCCAGGATCCCTCTCATGTCCTCTCAGGAAAGTATGGAGAGGAGCCCATGGGTCCAGGCAGACTTCTGCCTGCTGGAGGTACCATGACAGATGTGTACATGTGCGTCCTCCCAGCATACCTGCAGGATCATCCTGATAGAGGGGATCACAGCAACAGGAATGGCCTGTTGGAGCACTGCCCTAGGGCCTATGCTTCAGGAACCCCTGGTGTACATCATACTCAAGACGCCGTTCCCAGAGAACTCAACCAAACAGCCAGTCTGGAGCCCCATCCGTCCCCAGGCCTCCAAAGCTTGAGCAGTGTCAAAACACTGTTTTCCTGCACTGGTTAGGTGCCCTACAGAATAAGACCACAGCATCACTGACCTGATCGTCGTCCATCTACAAAACCAAAGCTGGGAGCCTGGCCTCCCTCCCCAGCATCCCCTACCACTTCCTTGCCTATGGGTGAAAGAGGAAGGAGGGGCTCTCTCCTGCCAGACTGATGCATCTGGAGGCCCTCAGTCACCTCAGGGCTACCCAGAATGGGAGTGACAACAGTGCTTGCCTAATGACTGAGCATGAAAGACAAGGTGGCTGCCTTGTCATTCCTGCTTTCCAGTCCCTGTGTGTACAGCACAGGCCAGCAGCTCCTGCCATTGTCAGAGATAGATAGGCCAGGGAGCTTTAGAGAGCTGCAGAGGGGTGGGGAAGCACAGAGACACTCATTACTGTGGAGTGAGCACCCTGGGAATAGGAAACTGCCCAGCGTGGTGGAGGGGGCCCCTTGGGATGCTAACTCGAGGGGAGATCTAGATGCAAAGAGCAAGTTCCTTTGGTCTGGGTTGGGAGGGAGGAGCTAAGTGGCTACAAAGAACCACTCCCTCTGGTATCCATCACAAACAAGGCGCACCACCTGGAGACTGGGTCCTATCACAAATACCTCTAGCAGTAAGCACCTTGCCCTTCAGACCTTAGCTACCTTTAAAATTCCTTGGCTAATCTAGACTAGAGGCTTAAATATCTTTAAGAATAATAATTTTTTATGAGAATCTTACAAATGCTATGGCCCTTTCCTTCTAGAACAATCTCTGAGGCCGGAACAATGGCACAGTAAAGTGCCAGCCACACAAGCATGAGGACCTGACTTTAGCTCCCCGGAGACCAAGGGGGAAAGCCAGGGTGAGGGCATGCACTTGTAACCCTAACACCGGTAGCCTGATGGCAGGCAGATCATGAGGTTCACTGGCCAGCTGCTTAGCAGAATCAATGAGCTTTAGGTTCAGGGAGAGACCTCGTCTCCAAAAATCAAACAGAGGTGCTGAGATGACTCAGTGGCTTAAAGCACTTGCTGCCAGGCCTGCCAGCCTGAGTTCAGTCCCCAGGATCCACCAGTTATCCTCTTACAGCCACATTCAGCATGGAATGAGAGTGTGGGCACATGTACACACATACATATACACACACATCACATATGCACATACGCACACACACATATACACACATACACCCACATATTTGCATACATATACACATGCACACATACATACACACATGCACACACATATGCATACATACACACACACACACACAGGAGGTAAGAAGAGGGAGGAGAAGAGAGAAGAGTGGAGGGGAGGGGAGGAGTAGAGATGAGGTTTGTGAGGTACACACTCCAGCCAGTGCAGTC
This sequence comes from Dicrostonyx torquatus, assembly GCA_028555095.1. Taxonomy (NCBI): domain Eukaryota; kingdom Metazoa; phylum Chordata; class Mammalia; order Rodentia; family Cricetidae; genus Dicrostonyx; species Dicrostonyx torquatus. The sequence continues at coordinate 3,994,976 of JAQHUG010000134.1, forward strand.
ACTACTATGCAGAGCCTCTGGCCTCTTGGACCTCCCAGCCTTGGTTTCAAGTCCAAAGCAAGCCCTCTTTACATTCAGAAACAAAACATTTTAGTACCCTGAAATTGGGAGCCAATAACCTGCTAAGCCCACCTCACCCTTGTAACTTGTTTAGCAAACATCCCATAAACTGGTGGCATTTGATGGCCTTGGAATGACAAACTATTGCAGAAAATTTGGGGTCACAGTTCTCTGACCTGGGCCAGGCAGGCTTGGTTTGGATGACAACACTGGCCAGCGGCTGGTATTGGACACAAACGATGCACTGGAGATGAAATGCTTAGGGGGTCCCTCGTAGTCCACGATCTCGTACTGACCAGGCCCAGGGAGTGGTGGCTTTGGGGGCAGAGGCAGAGGGTGGGCGGAGAAGTTCAGGAGTGCACCTCTCCTTTGGAAAAGAAAAAATGCAAAGATGGTCACTGCAGCAGCCTCGTGGGGGAAATGGCAGAGTCTAAAGGACAGGCCATGCCTGGGGCCCCGAGGCTCGCCCTGACCAGTTGCCTGTGCCCAGGGCCTCTAGGCCTCAGTTGTACAATGACAACCATACCTCACAGGCTTCTCAGGGTTGAAACGAGATGCTGGTACCTAACACAAAGTCCTTGGAGCAGTGAACACACAGACACTTTTCTGTTAGAGACGTCTGTTGCTGAGCTTATTGGGAAAGCAGATCGCATTGATTGTATGTGCTGACTGTGATCGACTGGTAGAGTCTGGCTGGAGCTCTAAGAACTGAAGCCTGGATGAAAGAGGCCTTGATGAGCCACTTGTGATGTCTGTATGGCCAGGGAAAAGAAAGCCTAGTTCTGCTTTCCAGGGATTTGTTGTCCCATGGAGAGATTTCTGTTGACATTCCAGAACCCTTGTAGTTTGCCCGTAAGGCAGGGATGGAAAAGCACTGGGCTGGAATCTAGAACTTCTAAGGACACTCACTGCTTATATTGCAACTGCTTCAGGCAGACATCTTTCCCTCAGAAAGGGAGTCTATTTTGTATCACATCTTTGCCATTAAGTCACCAAGCCTACTTAACAATCCTGGAACACGGTTTACCATGCGTGAGTTGGGGAGTTAGATGAGAGAACTTTTGAGGACTGTCCCCTCCCCTCAGGCCACAGTTAAGATAGTTACTAGATGTCCCGGCCATCTGGGGAGTCAAGCCACTGTGCAGGGGAAAGGCCACCTCCTACCTGAAGTTTCTTCTGGGGCCTCTCATGGAAAGGGGAGTGAGGTTCTCAGAGCCCAGAACATCCCCTAATGGACATTGTGCCCAAAAGCAGTGGGAGAGTCCTGGCTCTCATGACCCTGCTGACTTTGGGCCTTTACCTTCTCAACTCCAGAGAGCCAGGACACCTAGAGATGTCTAGTCCACCTCCTTATTTGCTAAAGGAGCCGGTGTCCAGAGAGACCGTAGCACGTAAAGTCAGACCCCGTTGCAGACCAGTGGCTCTGTAGGACAGTTCTCTTAGTACCAGCAATTTGGAGACAGGCCATTGTCAGCAGAGACTGCTCTTTCATTTCCCGACCGCCCAGACTTGAATAATCACACAAAACTACATTAATTACAACACTGTTTAGCCAATGGCTCAAGCATATTTATAGCTGCCTCTTACATCTTAAATTAACCCGTTTCTATTCATCTGTGTATCTCCACGAGGCTGTGGCTTATCAGTAAGGTTCCAGTGTCTTTCTCCTTCAGCAGCTACATGGTGTCTGCCTTGACTCCGCCTACTCTTTCTATATGTATCTGTTTTGATTTCCCACTTGGCTGTACTCTGCTAGGCCACTGACCAAAACAATACATCAACCAATAAAAGCAACACATATACAGAAGGACATCCCACATCACGCCATGACAAAGGTGTCTGCATTTCAGAGACTCCTGCATGGAGTATGAATTCTAGTCATGCCACTGGCTGGCTGCGAGGGTCTCAGACAAAGACCCTGTAATATCTGGAGCATGGAGTGAGAACCCTTACTCTTTGTAGGGGAGCTATGAGAACAAACCAAAAACAGCGGAGAAGGTCTGTGAAGCGGCTCCCACAGAGCCAGTGTCTATTCAGTGCTCACACCAGGGCCACTCTGGCGTGTGGAGATTGGCCTGCTGCTAGGGAGGCCCTAGAATGCTGCTTGTGCTCTGCTAGAGGCTCGAACCAGAGACAGCTGGCTTGGATGCTTATATCCGAACAAAAGTACCCACAGGAAGAAGGCAGAATGTAACCCTCTACTCCATATGGAGGACCTGGCTTTAGGGTGTGGTCAGGAACCTTTCTCCTCATAAATAAAGCTACCTTCCCTGTTCTGGCTCTGACTCCCTCCCCAAGACACCCTGACTGGCTGCATTTTGAGATAGACATGACTCCTAGAAGTCACAACTGGAATGAGCCAACTATCAGATGAAGTCATTCATTGGTCTGGGTCACTCCCAAGCCCAAGAGTCCCACACTCTTTCCAGGGAAGACCATGAGGTGCTTGCTTGCCCAAGCAGGGGTAGCTGCTGGAGGTGGAAGCAAGCTGGGCCACATCACATACTTGCACATTTGGTTGGAGCGGCCTCTTTCTGTCTCCTTTCACAGTACTAGGGATGCCCCACCCCCTCAGCAGAACGCTAGGGTCTCCAGTGAACGCCAGCTTTGTGTGCAGCTCTGGTCAAGCACTTTGAGGAGTCCAGGCTGTTCTGGACTAAGACACAGATCTTGAGGGCTGGGTAGTTCACAGCTAGTGTCATCTGAATGGTGACAGTGGAGAGTGCAGCTGTGGCTTAAATGTCCCCTTCCCTGCTCACTGGCTCTGTGTCTTCAGGAAATCTGACCACCCCAGACCATACGCTAGGAGTAACTAGGTTTTGCTCCTGTGCCTAACAGGAAGTCTGTTAAAAGGGGAGTTTTAAATCCTGAGCACAGCCAGGCAGTGGTGCACACCTTTAATCCCAGCACTCAGAAGGCAAAGGCAGGTGGATCTGTGAGTTTGAGGCCAGCCTGGTCTACAAGACCTAGTTCCAGGACAGCCAGGATTGTTACACCTGGTTGAAAAACCAAAATTAATTAAACAATAAATAAATAACTTTTTAAAAAAAAGTTCTCAGCACAAACGAAGGCACATGTCTGTAATCCCAGCACTTGGGTAGCTCAAGCAGGAGGACTGGCACAAACCTGAGGCTAGCATGGACTATGCAGAGTGCCCAGGCAGCCTGGGCTATCCTGTGAAAGGAGGGCAGCAATGATTCCCATTAGGGGTCCAAACCTGTGTCCTGGAAGAGGTCAGCAGGGAACCCCGAGGTAGGGAGAGTAGGGAAGGGCACTCCAGCAGTGGGCACACAGGGGCGGACATGGGAGAGAGAGCAGCCAGCCTCAGCCCTTTTGTGGTATCAGGGCTCCATCACCTTCTTTGCCCCCTCCCCTTTCTCTGTCGTTCAGCAAGGGGCTAGGGACCTCAAAGCTGAGTAAGGCCAGGTCACCACCCCTAAAGAGTGAGGCAAGTAGAATGCACAGTAGGCATGTGTGCATGTGTGTGTGTGTGTGCACATACACACGCAGGAAGAAGACTCACTGGGGAGGGGCCCAACAGGTGCGTGTGCAAAGGTGGATCTGAGTGTACAGGGAAGGGGGTTCCTGCAGAAGGAACAGCGTGGGCAATGGCACCGGGTTGGGAGCAGTGCTGTTCCCGGTCTTTCGGGGAGGGAAAGTGTGTCTGAAAGGCTACAATCAGAGCTCCCGCTTAACTTCACACTTACAGGGTCTGTGGGGAATGGGGGAAAGGATAGTGAGAAACGAGAGAACCACCTAGAAATAACGGAGGGATGGTGGGGGAAGGGCTGAAGGTAGCCGCTATCTTCTCTTTTCCTGTGTCCCAAAGTCTGTGTTGTGGGGCGGGGGGCAGCATCCAAGGAAGATGATGGAGTCAAGACACCAAACTCCCCCTTACCCAGGACTGGTTCCTGGTGGTGTGGGGCATTTGGGAAATCACAGAGGCCCAGTGGTCACACTCAGGATGTGTGTGACTGGCAATGCAGTGTGATCAGCCTGGGTTTGGTGGCTTAGTAAGAATGAAAACATGGATCCAGCTCCCCCAGTAGCCTCAGCAGGGATTAAGCACACCTCAGCTTCCGAGGAAACCCTTTGTCAGTAGTTCAGAGATAATGGATGTCCTTGAGGTCTCCGCAGGTCACTTGTGGGAGGCATCGAGGACCCCTGGGACGCTCCCAGGCACAGGTTCTCTGCCTGGGGGATTCCCAGGTTTGGGAGGGATAAAGGGGGCAATTTCTCACAATTCCTCTCCACATTAAAGGGTAACCGACTGCCTCTGGGGTGGAATGCAGTATCTGTCTGTTCTTCGGGGCAGGGGCAGTGACAGATGAGCCGCCTGGGAAGATGCATCCCACAGCGAATTGACAATCCCCGGGAACTTTAGGTGGGCCCAACATAATTGGCCCAGCGTAATTACCGAATTGGAACTGGGCCAAGGGGCTTGATTCTCTGGCTACCCTTGACAGGACAGCCTGCTATGCAAAGCCAATGACTTAGGGACTCCAGGAAGTGGGAAGAATGGAGTCTCTGGGTGTTCCTCCACCTGGCAGCAGGTGGCATCGGGAGGACCCCATTCTCATCTCAAAGCCCTCACTGTGCCTTGCCCTGCCTCGCTGAGTCACCCCCAGGACGGGTACTGAGAAACTTGAGAACTGAAACCCTGGCTAACGCTCGCTTCACATCTTAAGACAACCTGCAAGCCAACAAATCCTCCTAACTTTGAGTCAGCTGGGCAGCTGAAGGTCGAGAACTTCCACAAGGCCTTCCTCAGCCACATCTCCTAAGGCACAAGCACCAGTCTCTGGTGTGGAATGGCCCCTACAAGCGACACTCCAGAAAGCTCCTGGGTTGGTCCACCTCGTTGAAGCCTCCAGATCTGGGCTGTGGGTTTGAGCCACCATGGGAAATCACAGCTGTATTCTATTTCGGTAGGATATAGAGTAATCTTGACTGTAATGAGTAACAGCCAGACAGATGTCTGAGGAGACAGACGCTTCTCCTAGTTTGAACATTAAGTAATGCATCAAAACACCACATGGTCTCCATAAATATGCACGGCTTTTATGCGTCAGCTGGGAAAAAGTAAGAACTGTTTCCAAGTTCTGCTTCATTCAGCTTCACAGGAGCCACAGCGGAGAAAATCCTCAACGCCACTCAGCAAAGAGGCAGGCAGGGGAGGCGCCATGGAAGATAATCCCCTGCCCCTTCCTGCAATAGTTCACAAGCAGACTGAGGAAAAGTTCGTGCGCAGGGGAAATTCAAGTCAGCCCAAAGGAAGGAGTCTCTGACCTTTAGAGGGGCAGCAGCCATGGCAATCCCCTGCCCCAGGGCCTGGAAATGATCCTGCAGAATCCCACAATGGGACCACAGAAGGAACTCACCTAGTAGCCTCCACCTAAGCCTGAGTCCCTTCTCCACCTCCTATTTGATTTGACAGATTCCTGAATCCCTGCCCCATGCCCCAGACTGATGGCCAGATGGTGACCAATGTTTCCAGTCCCCTGCCAGATGCCTGGGTGACAAGCTGTGGCCCTGACCCCTGCCTTGTCACTGTGGAGGGGCTCAGGTGCCCACACCCTCAGCCCAACCCTAGTTGGTGACCAAGAGGGAGCTGCCACAAGAGTGAAGACTCAGAAGGTGGCAAGGTCAACCTCATGGACAATTAGTTCTGGAAGTTCCACAGCCAGTTAAGGAATTCTCAAGCCCTGAATACTTCGAGTCTCTTAGATGAAAATAACACTAGGAATGGTGAATAAAGAGGCTGGAGGAGGGTTCGGGGGCAAGGAGCACCTGTTCTTGCAGGGGGCTGGGGTTAGGTTCCCAGCACCCACAAGGCAGTTCACAGACATTTATAGCTACAGTTCCAGAGGACCCATCACCCTCTTCTGGCCTTCATGGACACTGTAGACACACAGTGCACAAACACATACAGGCAGAGCACCCACACACATAAAATAGAAATGAAAATTCTCAAATGGTATATATTTGAAGGGGTGACACGGTTGTCTCTCTCCACCTCCCAACCCCACTTTGATGAAGTAGGATCTGTCTACATAGTCCAGGCTGGCCTTGAATTCTCAATCCTCCTGCCTCAGCCTTCAAAGTACTAGGATTACAAGTGTGAACCCACCGATCCAGCTCTGTTTGTTTTTAAATTTGTGTTACTATGAAGTCACCATTTGCACCTACTGTACGCCTGACAAATTTTTAAGTCTGAAAGCAACCCTACAAGGCAAAAATTAAACCCGCTTTGCTTTATAGATAAAGGCATGAGAGCTCACAGAGTGTAGCACATGCTACCCAAGGCCACACAGCAGAGCTGACGTGCAGATCCAGCTCCATCAGTGTACCACGATGAGTGTGCCCCAGCTGCTGCATTTCCCCGAGCGCGGGGGAGAACTCACGTTATAAAAACAGAGCAATCTTAGCGCCAGGAGAAGCCAGCTTCACGGGGAACACAGAAAGACCCTGCCAGCCCAGAGTCCTGTTGGCAAGATGCGAGTGCGCAGACTCAAGCAAAGCCTTCCTGAAACCCAGCTCCTTCCTCCAGGAAGCAAGGGTGATGGTTCTACTACTGTGGGGGACATGTCCCTAACAGATGCTACTCAGTTAAAATCGGGTGCTCGACAAGCCATTGGAGACATGGGAGACATGGAACAGCCCCCCACACTGAGTCCTGTCTAACTGGTGCCCATTCTCACTTTTGCCTCTTCGAGCATCCCCTGGAACTACCTCAGAAGAAAATGCAGAACTCACGGGATATGAGGCTTTTTCAGAATCTTGGTTTGATCATTGGGGTTGTAGTAACCAGGTCCTGGGCCTGTTGATGTCAGTTTTAATCCACGGCCAGTTTTGGATTTGAAGCAGGACATTAAGATCTTCGGTGAGTGCTTCACCAGCGATTCATTGACATTGTAATGCCCTGAACAGAGAGAAAAAGTGACATAGGATGAGACACTCTCCCCAGATCAGTGAAAAGCAGCGCCTGCCACCGGCTCTCACAGTCACCTCACAGCCGGCACAGTAACGTCCCTTCAGTGGGTTTCAGTGGGCCCAATGGGAAGGGTGCCTGTGTGGACTGAAAGTCAGGCCTTCCGCTTGGATAACACACTTCAACCCATGGGCCACGTAGCAACCTAGCCAGGTGGGTCTCACCCCTCCAACCTACACCCAGGGCCCTGCAGACCAGAGATAGAAATTAACTAGCCAGAGGACATCCATCCAATCAGGCACCAGACACACAAGGAATGCCCTCAAACACTGGTGTAGCCTGTAAGAACACCTAGTTCCTGGACACAGGGTGGTTCCAATAGCTGAATGCCATCTTAATGGTTTGTAAATGTCAAAGAAGCTAAGGGTGTGTGTGTGTGTGTGTGTGTGTATGTGTGTGTGTGTGTGTGTATGCATTATACAAACATGTATATGCAGGCAAAGACCAGGGATGCCCTGTCTTGTTGTGTCATCTTTTGCCTTATTTCAGAGATCTCTCACTGACCAGGCTGGTGACCAGCAAACCCCAGGGATTCTTATGTGTCTGCCCTCCACAACACTGAAGTTATGGGCGTACATGTGACCACACCCAGCTTTTTCATAGGTAATGGGGATTTGAACTTGCTATACGCCTGTATAGCAGGTACCCCTACCTGATGTAACCACCTCCTCAGGCCCTAACCAATAGGTTCTTAATTTTTTTTAAATTTTATTATTTTTAGGTGGTTTTGTTTGCACATGGGCACATGATGTGAGTGTCCCTGGAGCTGGAATTCCAGCCAGTTGGAGGCCACCTGATGTGGATGCTGGGAGCTGAATTTGTGTTCTTTGGAACTGCAGCAAGTGCTCTTAACCACTGAGCCATCTCTCCAGCCCTGAATAACAGGCTCTTACTGAGGACCTGCTGTGTGGAATGCCCGTGCCCCATGCTTTGTCTTAAGAAACCATAGTCAAATTCACTTCACCTATGCACAAAGCCTCATGAAGGAGAGAACGGCCTGGCAGGAGGGAGCGCAGCGAGCGGTCTCAGCCCCGACATTCTCACAGCTCAGGGACAGACAAGCAGTACTGGGCAAAAGCCCTCACAGACACGTCGGTCCTCACAGCTCACGTTGGTCCAGGCTTCCCATCACTCAAATTAGGGGCATGAACAGAAAAACTGCAGGCATGAGGCTGGACACACAACAGGCCCGTTGGTGTGAACACGGGGTGTAGCCTCAGCATCCAGGAGAGCATTGCGGAAAGCAAGTTCGACAGTGACACTTGTGCGTGGCTTGGGTTTTTGTTGTTGTTTGTGCCTTCAGTTATCTGCATGTGTGTTAGCACCTCTGTTAATATGTGTATACTTGTATGTGCTGGCATGTGACCACTAGAATTTAATTCCAAGTGTCTTCTTCAATTTATCTCTGCCTTCTACAATTCTTCTGATTTATTTATTTATTGCACGTATGTGTGCATTTACAGATGTGCCACAGCACACACGTGGAGGTCAGAGGACAACTCGAGGGAGCTGGTTCTTTACCGTTTGTTCCCGAGGACTGAACTCAAGTTACCAGGCTTGAGAGTAAGTATGTTTGCCAGCTAGGCCATCTTGGCAGTCCTCCTTAAATTTCTGAGACAGGGTCTCTCACTGAACCTGGAGTCTAGCCTAGGGTTTGGCTACACTGGCTGGCTATCAAACCCAGGGACCCTCCTGTCTCTGCCTCTCCAGCTCTGGAACGACAGGAACCACTCCTGGAGCTACAGTGTGACCACCATTGCTACTCCTCCTGGCTTTTCACGTGGTGGTAGAAGCCAATGTGTTCTCAGCAAACACTTTGCCAATGGAGCCATCTCCTGGCCACAGCCCCTCTAAAGAACAGAACCTCATTTATAACAATTCTCCTGCCTTAGCCTCCCAAATATTGGGATTACAGGTGCCACATTCTAATAGATTTTTTTTTTTTGAGACAGGGTTTTTCTGTGGCTTTGGAGACTGTCCTGGAGCTAGCTCTTGTAGACCAGGCTGGTCTCGAACTCATAGAGATCCGCCTGTCTCTGCCTCCCCAGTGCTGAGATTAAAGGCGTGCTGAGATTAAAGACGTGTGCCACCACTGCCCGGCTCTAATAGATTTTTAAAGATATACATGAGCCAGGCGGTGGTGGCGCATGCCTTTAATCCCAGCACTCGGGAGGGAGAGGCATGCGGATCTCTGTGACTTCGAGACCAGCCTGGTCTACAAGAGCTAGTTCCAGGACAGGCTCCAAAGCCATAGAGAAACCCTGTCTCAAAAAACCAAAAAAAAAAAAAAAAAAGATATACGTGAATGGAAGAGTAACACAACACGTGGAAATCTATACATACTATCATGACAGCCATGCACAAGTGACCACGACAGAACTAGGGCTGGGGTTGGGGGGTCAAGAGGAGTCACGCTAGGAAAAGAAATCCAGTAGAATTAGTGGATCCAGAAAAGTGGGGAGAAGCTTTGCTGGCACTGCAGGAAGGGAGTCCAGATTTTCAAAGCACTAGGAATTTGACTCTGTTTTGTCGGAGTTTTTGTTTTAGAGACGGAGCCTGGCTCTTTAGCCCTAGCTGGCCTCAAACTCAAGGCAACCTTCCTGCTTCCGTCTTCTGAGAGAATAACTTTGTTTTAAACAGAATTTCCTTTTCTATTGGAAATGTAGTGAGGAGAACACAGGGTGAGGCTATGGGATGGGGAACAGCTGGATGCCCCCATGAGAACCAGGGGGACTCTCACGCTATGTTGGAGGAGCAGCTTGGTCCCCTTTCTATTCACTGATACAAGGGACCCTGGGGAGCCTCTGTGTTGACTGTGATGCCCTATCCCAGTGCTCTGTGGCAGGACCTCTGGCTAAACCCCAAGGGTGCCAGCTTTGTTCTGCTGTATAAACAAACAAGGTGGGGCTTTGTGGGGATGGTGCGGGGGAGGGGGTGCCTTGTGGCTGAGCCTCCTAATTAGTGATGGTTTTGTTCCTGGGCTTCACCTGATCTTCTGGCTTTAATCTGGATTTGCTGAAAGCTGACGTGCCCTGCAATTTTCTCCACACCCTATGCCTCCCTGCCCCTCCTCTGGGTTCTGGAGCCCAAAGCTCCAGGCTTGGCTGGGAAAGGCTGGGGGTCAGGCTGTGTGCACTCTTCTGGACCCCATGAACTGACTGATCCACTAGGATGTCCTCCAGGGACGGAAGTGTGGGAACACAGGGGTGTTGCCACTTTTTGGAATACAGCAGATCAATTCAGGCAAGCTCTGATGTGATCCTGGATCCTGGTCCAGAGGGCACCAGGGACCCGAAGGGAAATGGGGTCTAGTCAGGCATCTTTGAGCTTAGATACACTATTTAATGGCCAGCGGCACTGGGCAAATTTTATAACTCCCTTGAGCATCTTTCTTCCATGCATGAAAACCAGGACTCTGGGCACAGGCAGGCAGAACGCTCCCTATGGAATAAACGCTGGGAAATGCAGCCAGGACCTGCCTGGCGATTTAGGAAGACAGTGAAGTGACCTCTGAACTAGTGTCACTCTCTCTCTCCCTCTCAGTAGGAAGAGGCTACTTCCTCACCTGGCTGCCCAGAGCTAGTGTGCCTGACCCCAAAAGGCCACATCAAGAAGGCTGCTTTGGCGATATGTGCAGAGCCCATGGGTCCCTTATCCTCTCCTCCCTGTTCAGCGCTTTCTCTGCATATATACACCCACCCACCACACACACACACACACACACACACACACACACACACACACACACACACACACACACACACACACACACACACCGGCAAACCAAGCTCTTTCCCAACAGGCTCAGAGAACCAGAGCCAAGTTGCTGCTTACCTGGAGCTGGCCCTCCGCATTTGGACAAAGGAAACACTCCTCTTTCTGTTTTTGACAGAAACCCAACTTGAGGAGAGACATTGTTTCTTTGTTTGCAGCGGGGGAGTGAGGCCTGTGAGGGAGAAAACACACCCAGTGTGTTCAGTGCCTGCCCCCTGTCTCTGTCACTCTGCCTGGAGAGGCGGCAACTATGAACCAAATTGAAACCTGTCCTTCTTGAGAGGAGAACTGACATGAGTTGGAAAGGTGACTCTGCACGTGACTTTACTACCTACTTAGTTCAAGTGGTGACAATCACGCACATACACATGCACGCTCAAATACACACATGCACACTTGCACACACACCAAGGTGAAACCAGAGGAGAATGGCTAGGAGGTAAACCTGAAGACCCTGGTCTCTGGCCCCTCTTGGGCCTGGCTGAGGCTGTGTGGCCCTGCTCGGGTGGCTTAATCTCTTTGAGCATGAGTTCTCGCTCTGTAAAAGGCATCAGGTGACCCCCTCTCTACTTGTTTTAGAGCACTGTCGTGGGCAGGCGAGGCCATCACAAACCGTCTAGAGAAAGTTGGGTTTTGCTTGTTTGTCTCTTGTCAGTGCTGGGGTCTCATGCACCACAGCTCAGCTGCACCCACAGCCCTGGGGGAAGTGTTTTTTACTGAGTGTTTGGTGCGGAGGGGTCACAATTCGTTTACATTTCTTTTGCTGTCATTTTTATCCTTTCCAGGACAAGTCCTCATGCCTCTCAACCTGGTCCCTGGCTGCATTCTTCTCTGTGCAAACAGTGCTCGCTGCACACGGCGTCTGGGGAGCGCCGAGTCCTATCGCTCAAGATTATGATCAAGTCTGCAATCGCTCTTCTCTCTCTGCTTTTCTGGACGGACCAGAAGTTAAGAATTTTGGCTGATCCACGCAATCTACAAATGAGAGTCCCATGCTCTCAGAACTCTAAATATCGTGGGGTGCGGTGGGGGTGTCGGGTCTCGTGGGACCTGAGACCATTCTTATGTTATGCATGACTCACAAATATTTGAAGTGCCAATTTGTAGCCAGTCTCTGTATTTGTTAGATAACAGAAGCAATAAAAATTGTGCCCCAGAGCGCTGGGAATTTTGCTGAATGGGTGAAACTATTTGCTGGGGGCTGGGGCAGCCTGATTCTCCCTGATACTCCTTTGTTTAAAAAAAAAAAAAAAGGTGGGGGGAAAGGTTTCTTGAGACACACAGGTGGCATTTGATTTTGTGCGCACAGAGGTGGAGGAATGTGGCTCTTCCCAAGGTCCTGGCGGCAGGCTGCATGCAGAGAGCTCCTAAACAAAGACCAGATGGGCAGGCTAATTACTGGACAGGAGAGCACCAGGCCCAGGGGGAAGATAATAACAGCCCCCACAGCAAAGGACTCCAAAAGAGAAGCTGGACAGAGGCTGGGCAAGTTGCTCAGGGCACAGCATGGCTAACGGGATTACGGCCTTTGGGCTTCTTGCCTGATGCCGCCACCATTGTTCTCCAGGTTGAGGAAAAGCCTCCTGCAGACAAAACAGTTCCCTGGCTTTGTTCTTTACCCAGACAAAAAAAAAACCTGTGGAAAACGGGGCATTTCTGTATACCTGTGCGTCCACAGGAAGATGTTGCCGGTCGGCTAAGAAAATACTCAGCAGGTCAAAAGCAGAACAAAGCTGAGTTACTGGGGCACCTGGAGAAAAATTGGGGGAGGCTAAGCGGAAATACACCCGGACCCTGTGCAGGGTGACTCCAAAACTGATGGAGGGTGTGTATGTGTGTGTGTGTGTATGTGTGTCTGTGTGTGTGTGTGTGCGTGCGTGCGTGCGTGTATGAATGTGAAAACCCTGAAGGAACTGCACCTGGCTCTTGGTAGCATTTGCCTTGGGAACCCTCATTAAAAGAGAACTGGCACCAGGTCAGAGAGATGCTTCAGCAGTTAAGAGCACATACTCCTCTTGTAGATCAGAGTTCGGTACCCGGCACCCACAATAAGTGGTTCATTACTTACTGCCTATAACGCCAGCTCCAAAGGATCAATGCCTCTGGCCTCCAAAGGCCCCTGCACTAAGGTATATAGACACTGGCCCCACCACATACACACATATAATTTTTAAAAATAAGCTTTTTAACAAAGAGAAGAATAATTACAAGGAAATTCTACTCTGCATGCTGGATTTGTACGGAGCTTAATTGCATATTCAAAATGTACATGTGTTACGTTCAGTCACCTTGAAGCAGTTGTGAACAAAACCCGTGCACTCTATGGGGTTGGGGGGATGGCTGAGCCAATAGAAGGGTTGCTGAATAAACACAAGGGCCCAAGTTCACACCCTCAGCACTCAGCATAAAAAGTCAGGCACCGTGACACACATCTGGGGGAAGCAGGGACAGGAGGGTCCCTGAGGCTCATTGGCCAGCCAGTCAGTGAGGATGTGTTCTCCAAAAAATATTAATTAATAATAAAAACAGTAGACAGCAATAGAGGAAGAAACCTGATTCTTACATATGAACACACAGGTGCAACACACAGGTGCATACACACAGGTGCACATGCACACACACACACACACCATACACACCCACAGGTGTACACAAACACGTATGCACCATGCATATATTGGCAAAAAGAAAACAATTTTGGCCTGGACTGCGGTCATTTGCAGAGTCACAGCTGTGTGGGCCCAGAGATCATTTGATGAGGGACATTTATCCCACATTGCTGTGTCCAGGGCCCTGTGAACCAGTACAAGGATGCAGCCTGCTGCCTCAGATGCACACAGAGGACTGGAAGCATCCAGGCAAAGCTCGAGCTCTATTACCCTTCTGTTGCAGCTGTGAGGCCACGAGGGGTGCTCACGAGGCCAGAGCGGAGCCTGTCTTCCAGGTGGCCAGTGCCTCTCTCTGAATGCCATGCGCCTGGGCAGATCATTCTTGAACCATACCCCTCCTTTCTCCCACAGCTTAATAGCTTCCTCTCTGGAGTTTCCACACTGCAGACTGGTGTTCTAGGAACCTCCGTGGGTTATGACCCACCCTTGCCAGTCCCCCTCAGGCGCTTCCCAGGGCACAGAGAACAAAGTTCAGACACTCCCCTGGGGTCTGCAGTGAAATGCTGAGCTAGCCACAATCAGCCCTGGAAACATCACTGATCCAAAATTAAGACAGGCTGTAAATATCAAATCCACATCAAACTCCAAAGACTTCCAATGAGACAAGGGGCCTCCTGAGACATCTCGTTAATAATCTTATATCAATATGTGACTGACGTTGAAACAGTGACATTTTGGATCTGCTGGGACATATTGCAAAATATGTAACAAGACATGTTATAAAAGTTCATTTCACCTGTTCCTTTTTAGTTCTATATGCCAATGCTAAAGATCTCTAAAGGACACAGCCGTCCCCACCAAGTCACTACTGCCCAGTGGTGACCCAGCAGGTGCCAGCCCTGCTCCAAGCACATCACAGTCAACTGACCCAGTCATATATGGTGGGCAGGAGCTCTGTAGACAAATAAACATTACTTACAAGTCAGGTTTCTTTTTTTTTTTTTTTTTTTTTTTTGGTTTTTCAAGACAGGGTTTCTCTGTGGCTTTTGGAGCTTGTCCTGGAACTAGCTCTTGTAGACCAGGCTGGCCTTGAACTCACAAAGATCCACCTGCCTCTGCCTCCTGAGTGCTGGGATTAAAGGTGTGCGCCACCACCGCCTGGCACAAGTCGGGTTTCAAAAGAGGAACTTGAGACTGAGGTTTCTGAGACCAAAGCCCTTTGAAATACAGCCCTTTGGGGCTCACACCGTCTGTGTAGGATTATGGGTCACACCCTGGATTTCAGGGTGCTTGCATGGGTTTATGCTCTCCCTGGCCTTTACATAGCCCTCTAAAGCAGTTGTCATTGGTTCCATTTTATAGTGGTGACTCCACAGACCCCATGACTAACCAAGAACGGCCAACCTCCTTCCCTGCTTACTGCAGACCTGTGTGCCAGGTGCTGTACTCATTCTTCAACCTAGATTCTCCCCATGAGTATCTTCACCAAGTCTGGAAGGTGTCCCCACACACACACATACATGATACAGGACCAACAACCCAAGTCCTGAAAAGGCTAGTGGAGCATGGGCAAGATGCGGGGCATGGGAGAGTGGCCATCCCAGCCAGAGCTTCTGCAGTGGGATCATGGTTTTGCACACTTTGAAGATGTGTTGCTGTTTTACCTCACCTGCCTAGGCACCTTTTGACTGGTTT
>JAQHUG010000134.1:4033318-4044106 GCA_028555095.1 Dicrostonyx torquatus
TGCACCACCACCGCCTGGCTCCCTTTCCTCTTTTACGTTCCCTTTCTCCTAACAAAAAAATCCTTCACGTGAACTCTATTGCATGGTGTCTTTCTCTCTCATGCCAGTTTTTAAATTACAACAGCCTTGACATGATTTTCTTCAGGGTTTTTAATATTTGGGATTTGCTTCATTTCCTGAATCGCAGGTTTATGGCTTCCAACAGATTCTGAAAACATTTTGCATTCCTTCTTCAAATAGTTCCTTCTGCTCTCTCCTTTTCAGAGGTGACAGTTATACATGCCTTAGACCACATGGTGTTTCCCTTCGGGGTTGAGAGTGTGTTTGCCCTTGAAGTTCAGCCTTGTTTAATCTCTGTACTCTGTTCAGACAACCTGAAATGCTCTGCCTTCAGACTCTCTGATCCAGTCTTGTCTACGACTCTCACCAACTGTTTTCATTCTAATTGTTGTAATTTTTTTCACTTCTAGATGCTACCTTATAGCCTGTGTGTGCTCATGTGTAGGCATGAATGAAGGTGAAGATCCACATCAAATGTCTTCCTCAATTGCTCACTTTAGTTTTTGAGACAAAGTCTCATGCTGAACGTGGAGCTGACTGATTTGCCTCAAGGACCCCTGCGTTCTCACTTCCCCAGAGCAGGGATTCACTGTTTGTGGACAACCTGGGGGAGCTGTATAGGAGGAATCTAACTCCTGGTGGACACAGGTCTCCTCCCTTGAGGGTTAATCAACTGGGACAGGTCTGGGAGCTGTCTGGGGACACCAGGGGAAGAGGGATTTACCGTAAGGTAGTGTACTTTTCCCCGTAGTGCAGTCCTTGCCAGCTGCCATGGCGTTCTGCTGGATCTGTCCGCCCAGGTATAACGATTTCTTCTGTTTCTTTCGGATGCTGGCCAGAGCTCAAATATGCTTTTAAACTCCCTAATGCTTTGAGCTTCCTTAATCATTTTCTAAAGATCCTGCCCCTGCCATGTCACTGACCTCCATTCCAGCTTCTCTTCTCCATCCTGCTCCTCCCTTCCAGGCTACTGTGAGGTTTAGCTCACCCGCCCTGGGCTTCTCCTTCCAACATCTAATACATTGTTCTGAGCTTCAATTTGAGTCAGTTCTTTGTTCTTGCGCTTCTGTTTGTGTTCATTCTTAAATTCTTTTATTAATGAAACTGAGACCCTGAAGAAAGAGCACCGACTTCTCCAGTGTCATATGAGGCTCTGCTGAGACTCCCCAAGATTCTGGGTAACATTTCTCTACTGCCTTTTAATTCTTAGTCAGTGCTCCTGCCCCCCTAGGTAGCATCTTTTTCTTTCTTTCTGTTTTTAGACAGACCTTCCTGTTCAGCCTCCTTCAGCTCCTGCAGGATTCTGCCGGTTTGTAATGGCTGCCCTGAGGACCTTTTCTACTGGTTCTGTCATATTTGTCATTGCTGGCACTGGGGTCACATTTTCCTTGATCTTTGTACTGGGTTCAGATAGTATGAAAGTTCCATTCTTGCACATTTACATTTTTTCCTGGTTCATTTTTTAAATTTTATTTATATTTTATGTATGAGTGGTCTGTATGTACACCTGCATACCAGAAGAGGGCATCAGATCCTATTACAGATGGTTGTGAGCCACCCAAGTGGTTGCTGGGAATTGAATTCAGGGCCTCTGGAAGAGCAGCCAGTGTTCTTAACTGCTGAGCCATCTCTCCAGTCCCCTGACTCATTTTCAGTAATGTTCAGGTTCACTGGACCCCTCCAAGCTTTCAAATTTTGAAAGGTTCAGAACAGCTTTCCTCCTTTCGTCTTCACTACTAAGGCATGATACTTTTTTTCTTTTAACAGAGTCTCTTGTAGCTCGGGCTGGCAACCTCACTCTGCAGCTAAGGTTGACCCTGAACTTCTGATTCTCCTGTCATTCCCTCCTGACTGATGGGCTGCAGGCATGCAACACCATCCATGCCCCCTGTATGTGATGCTGGGACTCAAATTCAGGGCTTCATGTGTGCATGCTAGGTAAGTACTCCACCAACTGAGCCACACCCCAGTCACTAGGCATGATACTTCTGTAGAGTCTACCCCTCCCTTATCTAGCAATGTCCCGCCATTCCGGCTTATGGGACATGAAATAAAACCAGTTATGTGACCTCGGGAGACGTCCTGCCTCCTGCTCCTTGTTGGATTCTTCTCAAGCTTGGGCAGGTCGTTCTTCAACCAAGACTCAAAGAGATCTCTTCAGGTTGCCAACATTTTTCTATGCAACTCTCTCTTCTGGTATTTTCGATCATATTCTGGGTTCTTTGGTTTTCCTAAACTCTGACCTCCATGTCCTTATGCTTGGAGGCCTTCGATCACTGGAACAAAATACCAAAGTCTTGTATTGGCTCACAGCTTCAAGGGTTTCAGTCTCTAGTCACTGGTCCTGCTGCTAGGGGCCTGTGTCAGCTCTGTACATGACATCAGGAGCACAGAGGAGTGGGAGGGGTCTCTTCACTGCACAGCATCCAGGAAGCAAAGAGAAACGGGGAAAGGCCAGATCCCAGCATCTTCTTCAAGATCACACCCCCTGTGACACAACTTCCTCCCACGAGGCCCCACCTTCTAAAGGTTCCACAAGCCCCAATACCACCAAAGACCAGGGGCCAAGGTCTCAACACACAGGCTTTGGGGGCCATCCAAGATGCGATCCATCTCAACTGTGCTTCAACTCGGAAAGCCAAAGTCTGTTTCCACCCCGCTCCTGCCTGTGGTGCAGTCTGGAAAGGACTCCCTCACTGAGTGAAGGGAACATCCCTCAGGGACTGCATTATTGTGCCACCTGCTGCCTGATAGCCAAAGAATTTTCTAGTCTATGCAGCTGGGGCTGTTTTGTTCCTTTTTTTTTTTTTAAGTTGTCAATAGCAGGGACACAGTTTCATCGCCAAAGCTGTTAATTTTTCATGAGCAGACTCGGGATTCATTTCCCTTTCCCCTAAGGAGCTCACACCATCTCTAAACACTAATGAAGGGAGCACTGAACAAGCAAAGGTCTGTCTGGCCTTTCTTCCTCCGTGGGTTCCTTGCTGAATGCATCTTCACAGCTGCAGCTTGTAGCCTTTTTGAATAATCTAGGATTTTAACATTTAACAAGAGCATGAGAAACAACAGCTTTAAAACATTAAGGTATTTCAAGACAATAATCAATACTGACCACAGAACAATGTCTTTGAGAGTCTCTGAAAGCTGTCAGTATTCATTTGCCACACAGCGTGACCTTGCTGTTTTAGGAAGAACCGTTTGTGGCCCTACCTTCAATGAAGTCACAGCTTGAGAAAGCTGGGAATGTGGCTCCTTTGGTCGAGCATTGCCTAAGAAGGACAAAGCCCTGGGTTAATCAGCAGTAGTACATATTGTAATCCAAGCACTCAAGAAGTAGAGACAAGAGGATCAGAAGTTCAAGGCTAGCCTGGTCTACACAGTGAGTTCTAGGCCAGCTTGGGCTATCAAGACCCTATCTCAACAACCAAAATGGCAGTGCTGGAGAAATGGCCCCGGGGTTAAAGGGCACTGCTGGTTTTGTTGTTGTTGTTTTTCCCCAGAGGACCTGGGCTCGATTCCAAGCATTCATATGGAGAGCTCACAACCATATGTAACTCGAGTCCTAGGAGATCAGATGTCCCCTTCTGGCACCAGGCATGTACATTGTGCACAGACATGTACACAGACAAAAGATCCATAGACATAAGACAAATAAAAATGAGTTTGAAAACTGACAACAAAAAGAATTGTGGAAGCCTAGTGTTGTGGTTTAGTCATTTAAAGGCGGCACTCAGGAGTGGCTGGAACTCCCTTAGTGTGAGGCCAGCCCTCCTTAGAGCATTCCAGACGAATCAGTGCTACATAGTTGGACCTGTCTTTAAAAAAATTTTAAAAAAATTATGTTTCTCGTGCAAATTTTTTAAATTTTAAGAAATTATAAAAATGTCAAACAAATACATTATCCTATCACCAAAAGGTAACATTGTCAATCCTGTTTTACAGTTTTCCATGGAATGCCGAGACAGTTCATAGAGAACAGGTATAGCCTAACCCGGAACAGGATGCTGTCCAGGTGAGCATCTGGCACTTCATGGGTGGTCCTGGCTGAGAATCTACACTGATCTCCAACTTCAAACATTCTTCCCGAAGGAAGTGGGAGGCACAAGAGACTCAAGAGACCTTCTGAAGCCTCGGGTAGATGACCCATTAGATATTTTGCTTGTTGGGGGTGGGGGCTAGATGAAACTATGACAGCTGGTTAATGGCCCCAAGATTCTAGTCTCACCCTGGATAAAATGAGGCCCAGAATGAGGGAGACTTTCTGAGGAAGACCCAATGTACCGGAGGGGCTCTGTTAGAGCTGGGCTCTTGGTGGCACCACGACGACCCAGCGCCAGTGCCCCTCAAAGACGGAAGAAGGGAGAGTCAGATGTCCACACCACTCACAGGATCCAACGGGAAGGCGAACTATTGTTAGCAGTACTTTCCAGATGGGTACACTGACCCCACCCCCACCCCCACCCCAAGTGGCACCTTCTGGCCCTGGAGACATCACCCAATTTGAGCACAGAGATTCCGCACGTACCCGGAGTCCGGAGGTCTCAGTGGGTGTCCCATGGAGTGCGCCGAGTCCTCCTCACGACCTCAAGGACCTGTCCCTCAACAAGAGCTGGCTCTCACCTAGTCAAAATAGCCTCTTGCCGCTCAGTCGCTATGGCAACCACTGGCCTAACATTCCAGAGGCCGGGGGCAGCCCCGGCTAACTCTAGCCAATGGTGTCCTCTGTTTCTCTAACGTGAAAAGCTGTTGGCCAATCGTGAGGGCCGTTTCAAAATCAGCAGAGAAGCTAGCAGAATTTTAGGGTTTAGGTTGATCACACCAGGATCCGTGGCAGGGAACTATTAGGGAGTTCGTTTCTGAGTCTGGGGTTTTTGTTGCTGTTTTGGCGACTTCTTAAAATTCTTAGAACCAAGGGCCTAGAAATTTTGCTCACTCAGAAACTCCTACCCAGGAATAAACCTGAATATTTGTATCCATCCACGCCCTGAGTGCGCGAGTAAAGGTTAATCATACAACTCCAGAAGGGCAAGGGTGCAGTTTTCCAAGAGCCCCGTACCCGGTTCACCACAGTCACAGTGCCCCTTAGCAGCCCGCCTTTGAACCCACCAATGGCTCCTTTAAATTTGTGGGATACGCCTTTTATTATAAACTGTCTCCAGCGTGCTCCTCTGCTCACAGCTCCTGCCACCCACGCCTCAAGAAAAAATCTCGCACCAGCCCAGCTGGTCTTTAAGCCTCTCCCATAATACAATATGGTAGCTTCATCCTCTCTTAAGTGCTCCCTCCCTGCTCTACTGGCCCTCCGGAACTGCTAAGCTGCAGACGTGCTGGGAGATAGAGGATGCCACAGCCAACAGGTGGGACGCAGGCGCAGGGAAGAAGGGGTACGCATGGTCCCCGAGACACGTCACGGCTCTGCTGGGTGCCGATGCTGAGGGCCTCACTACCTGGTGGGAGCAGCAGGGGCACCTTCCAGGATTGTGGTTGTTAGCGCAGGTTGCGGGGACGCCAGGCGAGCTGCACAAGCCCAGCCCACCTGTCGGGCAGGTGGAGGTGAGCTGCCAAACCCTGGGAACCAAAGCAGCCCGGACTTCTTCCTTTGACCGCTAGAGGGGACTCCTCCAGGTGAGTGTCAGGTCTGGCCCCTACGCTTCAAGCGAGCTTGGCAGCGCAGCCAATTATCTCAGGATATCCCGCCCATCGCCTCCTGACAGCCACTCGCCTGCGCAGAAGCTCCGCCAGCTTGGGACTGGCAGACAGGGTGACAAATCAAGTCTCGACCTTTGAAAGCAAAACACTGACTGCAGCCCCCTGGCAACTCGGAACTGGGAAGGGATCCAGGAGGCTGTACCTCGGGGTGGCACGGAGTGTCCCGGTTGCTTCTCCAGAACCTGGGATAGGTGGATCAAGAAGCAACGCTGCGGGTGAGTCCTGTCAAGACTGAGAGAAAGGGGTCTTGATTTCAGGCTTGCTGTTTTAGGGAAAGCAACGCATTTTTTTAGCTGTCTAACCTTTTCCTAGTATAA
This sequence comes from Dicrostonyx torquatus, assembly GCA_028555095.1. Lineage (NCBI taxonomy): Eukaryota > Metazoa > Chordata > Mammalia > Rodentia > Cricetidae > Dicrostonyx > Dicrostonyx torquatus. Next base: position 4,039,405 of record JAQHUG010000134.1, read on the forward strand.
ATACGGTCTCCCTTGCTGTGGCCAGCCTTGTCGGTTTGGGTCCTGTTGCCTAGATTTTTTTTTCTTCCATATTTGCAAGGAGGGTGGGCACGGGTCTGCCTTAATGAAGGTGTGATTCTGGGCGTTACCAGATGAGGAAGTGGAAGGTATTGCCAGCTCCAGCATACTGGAAATAGCCGGCGGAGCTCGCAGATGGATAGACGAGCCCTGTGCTTGGTACTGGAACAGAGGTGTGTCTCATTGGGAAAGGACCGGATGCCACCCTTCGGTGCTCACAAGCCCCGGGAAGGGAAAGCTTGGCGTGAAACCGATAGTCTCTAGTCAAACTAAATCGTCAGGTGGTGGCAAGACCTCCTTCCACACAACACACACACACCCTTGTTTTCGGTTACAGCTGATTTCTAAATCACCTATTTTCATGGCCGTGAGGCTGGTTTTCTCTCTGGACAACTTACTCGGTGGGATTAATGGAGTACTTGGTTTATATGAGGCCGGGGGACTGGAGTGGAAGCAGACACTTTGCGAATTCTCTCTCCCATCTTGAGTCAGTGAGCTGTGACTGTGACTGTCAACACCGAGTTGGCTGTGTGCCTCTTGGACATATGTCGGTCCTGGAACCGTCACCAAGACAAAGTGTGAGCCTTAGAAGGGAGTGCAACCTGCAGAGTCCACGGAGGCTTCTGAGTGTGTGCTAGCCCAGGGAGGGCCGCCCTCTGCTCTGTCTTCCTGCTTTCAGAGCCCTGCAGGTTCCCCAGGTAGAGAAGAAGGCTGGAGCTGCTATTTAAAAGCCAACGAACGGGGGGGGGGGAGGCTAGCAAATGAGCACTGGACTGGAGAAGGTTAGAAGGCCTGAATTCCTGCTGTCCTTCCTAGCTGGTCCCCAAGGCCTGTGTGCTTTCTCTGACATCCTGTGGGTGGGGCTGGGTATATCTGTTTGTGGTTATACATCCTGAATAAGGCTATTTTTCTTCTTTTTTTGCCTCTGTATACCAGGGGCTCTACATTTAGTCAGGAGTGGGTGTATATGCCAGTCACCTTGCCAGGCTCTGAGCTAGGTCTCCAGAGGAAGCAGAGGGCCCTTCAACCCCAGACTGGATGCAGCTCTAGGTCTCTCCAGGTAGAAGGAGCCCTAGCCTACCCTCATTAACGATGCCGAGACAGAGATGCAGACATTTATCACAGCACTGCTTCCACACACATGCAATCTAATGAAGAGTAATTATGCCTTCCCAGCCATTGGGCAATCCTATATTCCTCGTGTCTTACAGGTAAGAAACATGGGTCAGCGAGTTACCCGATAAGGGTGTCTCAGGCAGGAATTCCGACTCAGCAGGAAAACAGCAGCAGTGAGTTAACTTTAGGCCCTTTGACAAGGTGCAGGTCTTCGTGGCTGCCCTGTCCTAAGCCTGCATTTGGCATCTCCTAGGTGCTAGGCGTGAGGTTCGTCTTGTGACATCAATGCATGTCTTTGACATTCATAGGCATGGAACATGGGGCAGAAGGAAGCTGAAACTGTGGGCTACACAGTGTTTTGAAGCCTGAACCTTGGCAGAGACTGTTTAGCATACGCTGAGCCCTTACCTCTGTTTTGGGTGCACGCTTGGGTGATAGGAACATGTATATATATGAATAAACTACAAGATTAAATTGGGGAGTGGGCCTAAAATGGCTTAGTGGCGCCGGGCACTTGCTCCTAACCTTGAGGAGCTGAGTTCAGTCCCCATGCCTAACGTGTAGGATGGAAAGAACTCTGCAAAGTTGTCTTGTGACTTCCAATTGTGTGCTATGTCACGCATGCATGTGTGCATGCATGTACACACAGTAAGAATGTTAGAAAATCAGAACTAAAGTAATACTAGTGGCGTTTGGCCCGTGCCAGCCATCTACCGTGTTCATCTTCACATGTCCCGTCGAATTCTTACTGCAGCCTGTGGGATGGAAACATGATGAGCCTTTTTTACGGCTAAGGAAACTGACTCACAAGCTGAGTGACCAGGTAGAGCTACACAAGGGAGCACAGGGAAGATGGAGAGCAATTCGGAATGTCTGAAGGGGGCAGAGGGATGGCTCAGCAGCTGAAAGCGCTTGTCCAGAAAGCCTGACAGCCTGAGTTCCATCCTTGGGACCCACTGTGGGAGGAGAGAACCAACTCCCACAACCTCCATCGGCACATGATCGTGCTCGGACTACACATCACGACAATAGTAAATTAAATTATTATAACATGAAATATAATAAACGGATTATACAATGGAATCTAAATTTGTATGGTTTTTGTTGGTGCTTTGGGCGGGGTTATTTTGCTTTGTATGTTCGATTTTTTTTTTTCCTAAGCATGAGAAGATCTTACAGAACCTTTTTGCTATGGTGGTAGGGTTTTTGACCATGAGCTCTGGCACGGGTCTTCACTTCTGTGGGAGAAGTTTGAGAAACACTGAAAACACCAGTTCAATGACATTAACAGGGTGATTGTCATCCCTGCTCCTACTTGAAGCCACATGGCAATCCACACTTCACAGATAAGACACTGAGTCACCCAGAGCCAAACTGACATGAGCATCTGGTCCCACCTCCCAGAACAGTGTCCCTCCCCAATGCAAGAATTTTCTTCACATTCCTTCCTAAATTGAGAACCCATGAGTTGGTGGTTGGGTTGGGTTGGGTTTTTAGTGTTGTTACTGCTTGGTTGGTTTGCTCTAAGACAAGATCTCATTATATAGCCCAGGCTATCCTGTGGTCCTGCCTAGCCTCGGCCTCTCCTGAGTGCTGGGATTGCGAGCATGTGCGCCACCCCTGGTGATGGTTCCGAGTTGATGCTCACGGGATCTGTCTGTTGACTTTAGAGACATGAAGAAGTGGATGTAGGCAGACTTTTGTCTTGTCCTTGAGCTTATAAAGGAAAGGAAGGTTTAAATTAGGATTGGTAGGAAGGCGGAAAGTGAGGAGGAAAGGAAATGGGATGTCTAAGGGCCAGGAATAAAGCCTTTAAAAGACAGTCTCTTTATTCAGGGGTCAGAGACCCGACAATCAGGCCTTCGTGGTCCCCTTTTGCATGGCCAAACATGTTTTGCATGAAGTGCTTTATCAAGCAATGAAGTTGGGAGCTATGTCTCATATCCATGAGTTTTTCATGTCCTTCTCCACCATGCAGAACTTGGCCAGTCAGAAGACACGCCTTCGCCCTTCTGCTTGGGAGAGACCGTGAGCTGCCTCAGAGGAACCTGAGGGGAAGGGTGTAAATCAACCCAGAGACCCAGAGAATGCATTTTGCTGAGGAAGAGATCTAGGAGGCTTCTGGAAGGAGGGGAACACCGGGAGAGATGGCTTCCAGTTTGCACCCTGCCTAGCAGAAGCCCCAGCTCCCAGCCGGGCCAGGTGGGATGAGCCACTAGACAGCCATGGATGGGGCCCACAGCGCAGGCCTGAAGCTGCAGCCACTCCCGCCCACCAGCAGCTCCGTGAGCCTGAGCAGCAGCGAGGGCTCCTTCTCCTACAAGGCAAGCACTTCACTGTCCTTTGGGAATGTTGTGGGTTTCTAAATGGCCTCACAGGTGTCCCCTGTGTCTGTGTGCTGATCACTAGCTGAGACAGGCAGATGTTCCACCATAGAGCGCAACATGGAATCCAAAGGTAAGAAATGCTCGCTCAAACACATAAAAATAGGGCTAGGGAGATGGCTCAGGCAGGAGAGTGCTCTGTGGACAAGGGTGGGGGCTGGAGTTTGGTTCCACAGCACCCATGTAAATGCCAGGCAATTTTGGCAGGCTGTCTATAATCCCAGCCCACAGGAGGCAGAGACAGGAGAGGCCCTGGAGCACGCTGTCTAGCTAGACTGGCCAGGTCAGCCAGCTCTGAGTTCAAGCAAAAAAAAAAAAAAAAAAAAAAAAAACTGGCTTCAATGAATAAGGTGGAGAGCAAACACTGAGATGGAAAACAAATCATGAGAACTCTGGAGGTTGACCTCTGACCTTCACATGGCCCTGCACCTGCACATCTGCAAATATACCACACATGCTGAAATAGCATTAATAAATCAAATGTTGAAAAATACCTTAACTGCGGAGTTAAAACTGGATACACTTCCAGTTAGGACATTTGAGTTTTGTTTATTAATATTTATTTTATATGTATGTGTGTATGTCTGTGCACCTTGCCCAAGGGGATCAGAAACGGTGATCTTCTGGATCTGGGGTTACAGATGGGTGTGAGTCAGCATGTGGGTGCTGGGAACCAAACCCAGGTCCTCTATAAGAGTAGTGCATACTCTTAACTTCTGAGCCATCTCTCCAGTCCAAAAGATTTGGGTTTTAGTTGAGCGTCTCTCTGTTAACATCTCAGTCTGCCTTGTCTTTTTCTAGTGTGTTAAGATCTGGGGCCACGCTGGGCAGTGGTGGTGCACGCCTTTAATCCCAGCACTTGGGAGGCAGAGGCAGGCAGATCTTTGTGAGTTCGAGACAAACCTGGTCTACAAGAGCTAGTTCCAGTGCAGGCTCCAAAGCTACAGAGAAACCCTGTCTCGAAAAACAAAACAAACAAAAAACCATCTGGGGCCACACTGTTCAGAAGGTTTGGGATCCTGTGTTTCAGTTCCCCCTCCTGATGGAATACTCCCCACAGCACTGACGGTGGGATACTCCCCACAGCACTGATGGTGGGATACACAGCACTGACGGTGGAATACACAGCACTGACGGTGGGATAC
>JAQHUG010000134.1:4044365-4087616 GCA_028555095.1 Dicrostonyx torquatus
CCCCACAGCACTGACGGTGGGATACACAGCACTGACGGTGGGATACTCCCCACAGCACTGACGGTGGGATACTCCACACAGCACTGACGGTGGGATACTCCCCACAGCACTGATGGTGGGATACACAGCACTGACGGTGGAATACACAGCACTGATGGTGGGATACCCCCCACAGCACTGACGGTGGGATACTCCCCACAGCACGCTGCCAGGATGACTGCCCAGTCACCTGTTGAGCTGCTCTGTGGGAATCCGCATGTCAGCTTCTCTGTGGTTGGGCACTCAGGTTGTTTAGAATATGGGATGATGTGAACTGTGACCATGACTGAGTGCCTTCCCTGGTGCTCATCTCGGATGACTTCCTTGGGTGTGTTTTAGATTGTTTCCTATGAATAGGTAAAGGTTTTCGTGTCAAACTTTGGTGTTCCTAATGAAGCATATAAAGACTGAAATCGGTTTTTTGTTTTCCTCTGAATCAGTTGGTTTCTTAGTTTTATTTCCTTTCACTGGGATAGAAGCAACTTCAGGGAGAAGCTCAAAAATACTGGGTCACAGCCTGTCATAGCAGTGAAGTCACAGTGGCCAGAGCTTGAGGAAGTTGGTCACATGACATCCATAACCCGGCTCAGAATGCATGTTAGTGCTCAGCTCCCTTTCTCCCTCTCCTTGGGAATTCCTGTGGGAATGGTGCTGCCCACAGTGGGCGGTTCTTCCCACATGAGGTAACCTAGGACAGCCTCCACAGACATACCCACAGGCCAGCCAGATCTAGGCAATCCTTCATTGAGACTTCCTTCTCAGGTCTCCGTTGTGTTGAGTTGACAATTAAAGGCCCATCCCAGGGGCTGGAGAGATGCTCAGCTGTTCAGAGTACTGGCTGCTCTTGCAGAGGACTCAGGTTTAGTTCCTCGTACCCATATGGCAGATCCAGGGGATCCCACTCCTCTTCTGACCTTCCTCAGGCCCTGCATACATGTGGTGCACATACAAACACTCAGGTGCACACACGTGTGCATAAAATTAAATAAATAAGTTGTCTCACAGTCGAGACTGATAACACCCTGGGCTGAAGGGGATTTAGAGATCTCCAAACACTCTGGTTTTATGGATTGGGGAACGAGGCAAACGGTGGGAAGGGACACACTTGAGATCATGTAGCACATTGAAAAGCTCCGGCTTATTTTTAGCTCTGAGTGATGATGGGAATCCCGACAAGTCACGAGTGTTGAGCTTTCGTTCTGCCCCAGTGCTGTGCTGTGTTCTTCAAATGTATCTTCCCCGACAGTCTTCTCACCAACACTGAAAGCACACACTTTCTTTCTCATCTTAAAGTGACAGTAACACCTGCCTCCTGGCTGTTAGGAGGAGCAAATGAGTCTGGCCACATGAATCTTGGAACAGTGACCCGCATACGATGGCCAGCTTTCAGCAGGTGGCTGCTAGCAGCATTTTCATCTCCACTTTGGGGACAAGGAAACTGAAGCATGAGGTTTTATGGTAGCATGCTCTTAACCACCTCCCTGGCATCATGGCTCCTCAGCCAGTGCCCGCTCTGCTTCAGTAGACTCCTGAGTGCCCCTGTCACCCTGTAGGCCAGGGCAGATGCTGGGGAGAAAGACACAGGAGGAGAATGAAAGAGATGTTTTCACTTTAATTCTATCCGATCAGGGAGACTGGATACATGTGTATGGGAGTTCCGAGAGTCTGCCTGGAATTGGGCCCGCTGTAGAGAGAGTAAGAGCCAGCTCTGACGTTCCTCACTGATTCCATCCCACCTAGGTAGCTACCATGCAGAGTTGGGTCTGTTTCAAAGTCAAGGTGGCATGATTTTCTTGCTCTCTGATTTTTCCATGAAAGCCTGTCGTTTCCACCTGCCTCGTGGCCACTGCTGTGTTCTTGGAGGAGGGGTGGATGATAGGCAGAACAGCAACAGTGAGAATCGGGAGACCTGGAATCCAGCTCAGCTTCGTTGTGACATTTGATCTCAGACAGTCAGGCCCTCTCTTTCGGTGCCTTGGTTTCCGTCTTTGTCAAATGAAGGGGTAGAGTCTGTGATGGTTCCCCAGTCCTGGCTGATTACCAGACATACTTGGGGAGCTCTGGCTCAGCCTTGAACACATCTCCTTGTCTGCACCCTCTCCCCCTTGTTCTCCCTTTGCAAATCCCGGTCCAGCAAACCTGGGCAGCTGTGTGGATGAGTGAGATCATCGTTCCTGGAGTCCAGGAGAGGAATGGGCAGGATAGGTCTCCATGACAACTTGCCATTAAGAAAAAATGTGGTGTTGAGCATAGTGATGCATGCCTTTAATCCCAGGACTTGGTAAGCAGAGGCAGGTGGATTTCTGTGAGTTCCAGGCCAGCCTAGGCTACAGAGTGAGACTCTGTCCCTTACCCCCCCCCCAAGGGAAAGGAAAGAGGTACGGAGGGAAGGAAGAACTAGAGCAGAGAGGTGGCAGTGTAGAGTGCTGAGACCTCAGACTTTGTACTCAGGCTGATGTCAAGTCCTAGCTTTGATATGTCTTGAGTTAAAGCCTAGGAAAGTCATAAAGCTGCCGGTGAGGCTAGGATCTGCCCTGTAGGGTAATTAGGAGGATGGCTGGAATGCCCAGAACGAGGAACCCCAAGTCACGTGAGTCATCTATTTCTGTTTGGGAAACTCTACCAATCCACCCAATTCCTCTCACACGTGTTCCAACACTTCCCAGTGGGAAATATCGGTCCTTTGTCCATGGTTAATTGACAGACTCTGCCGCAAGCATCAGTGTGTGCTAAGCATTGACTGTGGCAGGGACTGTACTGATCCTCCCGCATCGGTTATAACTTCATCTTACGTGTAAGGAAACTGGCACAGAGAAGCTCATTAACTTGCCTAAGACCACACAGTCTATGTAGTCCATAAAAGCTGGAATTTGAATCATCTACTCATTGCCAAGGCCCAGGATCCTGGCCACCATTTTATGCTGTTTATATTGTGCCGGACACTCAGCTAGACTCCTTCTGTTCCTACCACTGGTGATGAGTGTGGGGATGGCTGTCACAAGGCAGGTAATGCCTCGCCTGCTAAAGACAGCGTCAGGGAGGTGGCCTGAAGCCAAGCTGCAGGTGTGGCAGAACCTGGTTCGCTGGAGTACATTCTTTGGAATGCCAGCTACCCAAAGCCAGTCAGGAGGCGGCTTACCTGTTTACAGCTCCAAGCCCAAAGCATTGTGGGAGATCAGTTTAACCTCCAAGAGATGGCTGTGATGATGGTGGTGTTTAAATGGAGGCTGGTGGGAGCAGACCTGAGGGGGACCTAGACACTGGCGTGTAAGCTGACTCACTTGGGTGCCGAGATCCACATAGAAGGATTGCCTCTCGCCTGCAGCTGCCTTCCTGGAAACATTTCATTTCCTTTCAGAATCATAGGGAATTTTTTTTAAAAAATCAGTTTAGATTAGAAGACATCAGCTTCAGGACCCTGCATCTGGGGGAGAGCTGGTCCTGCCCCTCAACAACCCACAGCCCTGTGGTGCAGGGGGAGGTGCGAAGTGTGCACAGGAGATCCCAGCAGGAGGCAGAGGCAGGCGGATCTCTGTGAGTTCGAGTCCAGCCTGCTCTACAGAGAAAGTTCCACGACAGTGAAAGATACACAGAGAAACCCTGTCTCAAGAACACAAAACAATAACAATGAAGCAAACAAACAAAAAGAAAGGATAGTAAAGATAAGCCATAGGAGCCAGGCTTGTTGGCACACTTAGGAGTACAGGCAGTGCAGTAAGACCAGAAATTCAAAGTCATCCTTAGGTACATAATGAGTTCAAGGCCAGCCTAGGCTACAGGAAATGCTGTCTTTAACAAAATGAAACAAAATAATATGGAAACAAACTATAGCCATCGCTAGAATCATTTCAGGATTTACTGCACCGTGTGCAGCTTCAGCTCTCTTTTGGGATTTATAATCAACTTTCATCATAACATCTGAAGGCTGAGCCCAGAGATTTGAGGTCATTCCCCAAAGTCACACAGCAAGGAAGTAGCAAAGGCAGGACCCCACTCAGGTCTGCAGTCCTGAATCCCTAGAGGAGCAGAGAGAGGCACCTCTGGCCTCTGCACTCTGTCTCCCTGATACTGAGGTTACAGGGAGCTTGCAGCCCAGGCAGGAAGTAGTCTGAAATGTCACTGCCTCTGTCCAATGGTCCCTTTCCAAGTTTCACTTTGAGGACACTGTGGCCCAGGATTCTCACTGAATAAATGACTGGGACTCCTGGCTTCTGCAGCATGAGTGGGATGCCCCTTCGTTCTGAGTTGTCTCCCTTTAGGTAATGTATGATTATCCTAAACATAAGGCCCATTGCTACTTCTCATCCCAAAATTATAGGGGGGCAAAGAGCCCTGGCTTGAGCTGGGCTCTGCTGGCCATGCATGGGCATGATCTGCTTCTCTGGCCTGGTCCCATGCCTCCTGAGGTGATGTCTGTGAGAATCAGTGCCTGACAGCATTTTCCTGCTCATCCTGTCACTTCTGTTCTCTGCTGGAAAGCTGGAGACTGGTGAGGACTGGAGGAGGCAGGGCCTCCAACTGCTTGTCCCTCCGAGATGATAGGTTCTCAGAACACACAGATAGCTCAGGAGAAGCTCTATAGCCTTAGCTTCCACCAGGCAGTGTGGACAGCCCGTCCCTCAGCTGGGACCTGCCTGTTCCCCTTTGCACCTTAAGGGCCATGTCTGTGTTCCAAGTTCCTACCAGTCAGTGTTGGTCATATACTTGGTGCCTCTCACTGTGAATAATCCCCCCAAGGAGGAGGGAGCTGCTGGGGGTTCAGTGAGGAAGCCATTGGCCAAGCCTGCAGAGCTAGAGTCCCGTCTTCAAGCTCTGAGGTTGGAGGAGGAAATTCAGGCAGGATCCTTCTTGGCTCTGAAAGCCTCGTGCCAAGCCCTGAGGGCAGCTGGTGAATGTGTGTTCAAACTGTGTAACCCCTGGGCGGTGGCAGCTGTCCGTGACTTTAAATGTTCATAAAACTCGACCATGCACCACTTCACAAGGGTTCGGGGGCATAATTAGCACTGATGAGGCCCTTGGAGACACTCGATCGGAGGGCATGAGTGATGTCTGTTTGTTACTTGCTGTGTGGGTCTGTAACCAGCTATTAAGCGGTAAGATTAATGTGCCGGGCAAATGGCTTTGCTGAGCCAACTCAGCTGCCTGCGTCGGCACCGAGTGGAGTACTTACACAGTGCCCCACCCCACCCTCAGTTCCTTCTCACCTCTGAATAAACTCAGAGAACACCCTGGAGACCACTGAGACCAGCATTCTTATCAGGAGGCCAGAAGTCACACTTCCGATCCCAAGCCCTCCTGTCTGTGCCCTGGTCGGGTTGTTGTACCTTCCTCTCTGAGGTTTACTTTATGCGTCCATGAGCTTCCAGCTCCGTGCTGAAAAGAGATTAAAGTGGAACATTACCTCTTAGGGCTCTTTGAGGCATTTGCTGATTGGTTTGTTTTAGTTTGGGATTTTGTTTTTGATTTTATTTATTTGGGGGTATGTGTGTGCACGTGTGTGTCTGTCTGTCTGTTGGTCTGAGTGTATTTATGTGCTCCATGTGTCCTCAGGAGTCCTCAGAGATCAGAAGAGGTGTCGGGAATCCTTGGAAATAGCTGCAAGTTTGTGAGCTACTGTGTGGGTGCTGGAAATTAAACCCGGGTCCTCTGTGAGAGCACTAAGAGCTCGGAACCACTGAGCTCTCTCTCCAGCCCCATGGGTTTCGATTTTTACTTATTATTTATTTTGGGGGCAGCATCTTGCTATGTAGCCAAATCTGATCTGAACTCACTATGTAGCCAAGGATAGCCCACTTCCCCAGTGCTAAGATTATAGGTGTGTCCACCACCATGGGCTGTTTTCATTTTAATTCCATTCCATATACACGTATGGGAGTCTTGAAAGTCTACCTGGAATTGGGCTTGCTGTAGAGAGGGCAAAGGCCCTGACATTCCTCGATGATTCCATCCTACCTCAGTAGCTCCCATGCAGAGTTGGGTCTATTTCTTAGGCTTATATGTATCCCAAAGGAAAAGTATAGAGAGGGCCTCCCCCATCACACGTGATCCTTGTGTGAATGCCAGCCTTGATGGGGCCTCCCCCATCACACGTGATCCTTGTGTGAATGTCAGCCTTGATGGGGCCTCCCCTGTCACACGTGAGCCTTGTGTGAATGCCAGCCTTGATGGGGTCTCCCCTATCACACGTGATCCTTGTGTGAATGTCAGCCTTGATGGGGCCTCCCCCATCACATGTGAGCCTTGTGTGAATGTCAGCCTTGATGGGGCCTTGTGTGAATGCCAGCCTTGATGGGGCCTCCCCCATCACATGTGAGCCTTGTGTGAATGTCAGCCTTGATGGGGCCTTCCCATCACATGTGAGCCTTGTGTGAATGTCAGCCTTGATGGGGCCTCCCTATCACATATGAGCCTTGTGTGAATGCCAGCCTTGATGGGGTCTCCCCCATCACACGTGATCCTTGTGTGAATGTCAGCCTTGATGGGGCCTCCCCCATCACATGTGAGCCTTGTGTGAATGTCAGCCTTGATGGGGTCTCCCCCATAACATGTGAGCCTTGTGTGAATGTCAGCCTTGATGGGGCCTCCATATCACATATGAGCCTTGTGTGAATGCCAGCCTTGATGGGGCCTCCCTATCACATATGAGCACTGTATGAATGCGAGCCTTGGCCATGAAACCCTTCACTGTGAGACGCCCTGGTACCTAGATTAGTTTGTCTTTGTGGGTTTCCTAGTTTTCACTTCCCCATTCCTTCTCACCAGCCCTCCCTGATGCGGTGTTGGCTTGTCTGGGTGGCAGGACGCTTTCCCCTTATGTAGCTCTTAACTTCCGCCTTCTCGTCAGCCTCATTCTTTTCATCAACCTGCTATCAAAGGATGACATAGTCTCTATGTGAAAGTCATGGTGGCTCAGTTACAGTTGAGCCATATGAAACCACTGTTTTCTCTGTCAAAAATAGTCAGATAAGGGGATGGCAGAGATGGCTCAGTGAGTTAAGAACACTCGCTATTCTTGCAGAGGACCTGGGTCCAGTTCCCAGCACCCACATGACAACTTACAACTGTGTCTAACTCTAGTTCTGGGGGAACTGTGCAGGCACCAGGCATGTAGGCAATGCACTGTATTCAGGCAAAACATTCAAGTACATAAACATAAATAAACATTTAAAATGGTCATCTGGGGCAGGAACCTGTAGCTTAGGTGATAGGGTACCTGCTGACCTTTTAAAAATGATGAACACAATATGCCTGACACAGAGGTGCGTTCACAGTATGTTGTGTAGATCAGTGCTGTGCCAGGAGTTGGGGGGGATTAGGGTGGGAGTGGGGTGAAGGTGGGGTGGGGGTGGAAAGCTTCATTCAGATCCCCTGGAGCTACAGGCAATTGTGAGCTGCCTCACAGGGATGCTGGAAAGGGAACTCTGAGGACATTATGCACTATTTAAACCTGGAACCATCTCTTCCTCTCCAGCTCCAAGGTTTTAGGATTTTTGAGATAATATCTCAACGATGGCCTTGAACTCCCGATCCTCCTGCCTCGACCTCTCTTAAGTGTTGGAATGACAGATGTGGCCACCACACCCTGCTCTTACTGTCATTTTTGTCACCTGTGCTTCCTAATTATTCTATCCTAAATGTATGTTGAGTAATTTTTTTTTATTTTTTTTAAAGTATCATGCCCAGAAGCCTGATTCTCATTGCTAGAGTGATTATAAATGGGGTTTGCATTGATTAAAAATTCACATTGAAGCTGGCAACTTGAGAGGTTCTTGCTAAGCTGTAAGACATCCCTGGCAAGACGGTGGTGGTAGAAGCCCCAGCCTGCATTTCTCTTCCTCCACACTGGTTTCTACACATTACCTTTCTGTTCAAGATGGTGGCAGGTCAGTGCATCTCAGGCCAGTGGGGCAGGTTTGGGCCCGTTCAGGTCACCGAAATGAGGACAACCAAGTATAGTGTTTTCTGGACGTTTCCAACTCAGGACAGTGCCCTGTGGATCTCTAAGGAGCTGGGTGACACCTGGGTAGCATGGAGGGAGGGGAGTGTGGGCCTTGTTCCAGTTTTGTTTAGGGAGAGATGGCTGAATATCACATATGTCCTGGTACCCGTTGACTTAAGTGCCACTCATGTCTGTTCTGTGACCCTTCTAGGAAAACTTGATTGGCGCTCTCTTGGCAATTTTCGGACACCTCGTGGTCAGCATCGCCCTTAACCTGCAGGTGAGTCTCAGGTGCCAGTGCTGTCCCAGGCAGAGGAGCACTGCAGGTGAGCCAGGTCTGCTGTCTGCTTTCTGGGGGGACAATCTTTTTCCTCCTTCCTCTCCCCACACCCGCCAGGCTCCCATGGGTCACATCCTCCAGTTTTCTTCATGTGTGTACGTGTGTGGTATATGTGTGTGCTCATGTGTTTGCAGGTGGGCACGCCTGCTTACGGAAGCCAGAGAGCAATGGTGAGTGCCCTCCTTGATGGCTCTCCACCTTGTTTGTTTTTTAAGATTTCTTTCACTTTGAATTATGTGTCAGCAGGGGATGTGTGCACACGAGTACGGGTGCTTATGGAGTCCAGAGGCATCACATTCCCCTGGAGCTGGAGCTATGGCAGTACCCGAAGTGGGTCCTCTGGCAGAGCAGCACTGCCCTTAACTGCTGAGTGGTCTCTCCAGCCCCACCATATTCTTTTTTTTTTTTTTTTTGAGTCAAGCTCTTTCACTGAACCTGGAGCTCAGTGATAGCAAGACCAGCTGGCCAGCAAACCACTTCCATTTTCTTTCTCCCCAGTGCTGGGATTACAGGCAGCCACTGCCATACCTGGCTTTTCACGCGGATGGTGAGAATCCAAACTCTTGCTTGTACAGCAGACATTTCTCTAACAGTGCTGTCTCCCCAGCCGAGCCCCGGCCTTCTCTCTAGCAGTGACATCTTAACCACTGGCCCAGGTCTTCTCTCACGCTGCCCTATGCCTCCAGCTGCTGGGATCGTCATAGTGCCATCACCCTCAGCTCTGATTCCAGTACTGTCAGTGCCTCGAGTGCTGGGGACACGGACTGTAGCAGTTACTGTAGAACCCCCACAGCGCCTGGCCTGGTGGTGGTTTGACTGTATGTCTGTGTGCTGTGTGTGTGTCTGGTATCTGTGGATATCAGAAGAGGGGATCAGATTAGATCCCCTGGAACTGGAATTATGCATGGTTGTGAGCCACACGAGGGGCACTGGAAACTAAGCCCAGGTTCTCTGTAAGAGCATATATGCTCTTAACCACTGAGCCGTCTCTCCAGTCCTGAGGATTGAAATTTCAAGACCAGCTTGGGTGACATGAGACAGTGTCTCAAGAGAAAGAGAGGGGCTGGAGCGATAGCTTAATGGGTGAAGTCCTTGCCCTGTAGGCTTGAGGGCCTGAGTTCCATTCCTAGAACCTGTGTCAAAACAGCTAGTCATGGTGGTGTGTATGTATAAACCAGTACCAGGGTGGCAACAGGTGAGACTGGGGCTCACTGGCAAGCCAGCCTAGCCTAAGTGTCAAGCTTGGGTCACTGAGTCACTCTGTCTCAAAAACCATGGCAAAAGACTGTTTCCTCTGGCCTACACACACACACACACATGATTGCATATCCACATACATGTAAACATGCACTCCCTACACACATGTGTGCATATCTACATACATGTGAATATGTACACATAATCACAAATAAATGTCCATTTCCAGGTTCCACCCACGTCACCCCCAAACCCAACTCAGGCCCCCATGTATGATTTTTTAAAAGTGGAGTGTCAGCTGAGATTCCTTCATTAGAGTTTTTCATGTTCTCTAAACACCTGGTTAAACATCTGGTCAAATCACATTCCTTCTTGGACTTCTAGAAATACTGCCACATCCGCCTAGCAGGCTCCAAGGACCCCCGGGCCTACTTTAAGACCAAGACATGGTGGCTAGGACTGCTCTTGCTGCTGCTGGGAGAACTGGGCGTGTTCGCCTCCTATGCCTTCGCCCCGCTCTCGCTCATCGTGCCCCTCAGTGCCGTCTCCGTGATAGGTAAGCCTCAGCCTCTTCTCCACCCAGGACCCATGGTTTGTGTGACCCGAGTACCATCACAAGGCTCGGAGCACTCATGTTAAAACACACACACACACAATTGGGACCAGGCATGGTGGTGCACACCTTTAATCCCAGAACTTGGGAGGCAGAGGCAGGCTGGTCTGCATAGTGAGTTCTTGGACAGCCAGGGCTATGTAGAGAGACCCTGCCTCAAAAACAAAACAAAACAAACCCACTACTCTTGGCAGCTGGAGAAGTGGCTCAGTAGTTAAGAGCATTGACCATTCCTGCAGAGGACTCGGGTTCGATTCCTAGCATCCATATGGGAGTTCACAATGGACTGTAACTCCAGTCTCAGGAGATCCAATGCTCTCTCCTGTCCTCTTCAGACACTACATATATGTGAAACACTGATTTATGTGCTGGTGAAACACCCATGCACCCCACACACACACACACAAAAATAAAATTAAAAACAAAACCCAGAACACTCTTGTGGCATCACTCTGAGAGGGAGTGAAGCAGGGGACATGGAAAGGCTTTGGGGGGAGGAAACAGAAGAGGGGATGTGATGGGATTATATTTTAATTTAAAATAGATTTTAAAAATAAATGCTGATTTTTAAAAAGGCACCTTTGCTTTGGTAAGAACATCTGGCGTCCATGTCACCCACAGGCCCCGCTCTGAGCACTCTGTGGGGCTTCCTTCTTCCTACCTTGCCGGGTGGAAACTGATAGCACTCACTTTACAGATAGAGGAAGTGAGGTGCGTGTCACCAGTGGCAGGCAGGGGGGTACGAGCCAGGCCCTCTGCCTCCAGACCATGTTTAAGATTCAGAACATTTTCTTTAGAATGGCTTTGATGGCCACTGCAGGAGGAAGTTCAGCCTTCATCAAAGTGTCTTCACACTGGCAAGGCCTACGACTTTCATCTCTTCACTGTCTTGCACCTCTGAGAAATGCTCGTTGGTGCTCAGGTCTTTCCCTGTCATCCCCATGTCATTTTTCCGTGATTTCCATATCAGAGCACCTGAACCGGCCAAAGATGAAAGAACTTTAATGCCCCAAGGCAACGGATAAACTCCAGTTCTAATAGAGACAACCTGGGAGCTGGAGCAATGGGCTCATCTTGAATGTCTCCTTCCATTTTGCTAGCTCCACTCTGCATGGCTCTCCCCTGCTCTCAGGAGAACAGCAAATCTTGGCGTCTTACCTCTGCTTGAATTCAGAGGTCCTCTTCACCGCACAGAGGGTCTGTGCGTGACACATGTGTGGTAACTGTGCCCCTCCTGGGCTCAAGAAAGACATCATTAATCAGTCACAACTGCCTAGGTTGGACCTCAGAATTCTTTGCTCTGCATGCAGCCACTATCAATTATAAGAAATTGACAAAATGGGAAACTTGATTGGATCTCCACATTGCTACTAGAAGAACCCCCTTGGTGAAGCAGGGCTGGTCACCTGACTGCAGAAGCAGTGCTGAGGTTTTCCACCCAGTATCTTCTGCTAAGTGTTAGAAACCCAGGCCCTTGTGCGTGCTGGGCAAGTGCTTGCCACTTAGCTACTAGCTTTTCCCAGTGTTTTCTTCTAAGGTGGTTTGAATGTCTCTGGTTAAGGCAAGTTTTTTGGCCATCTCTGTCTTCCCTGTTGTCTTCTGGATTGCTTCCTGCATTCAGGCCACCGCCAAGCCCCCATCGATAGTTAGATTTACATCCTCGTCTCTGTTTCGTCCACTACTGGGGTCTCTAACGACCTCTTGGAACCTTCATTCACAGTGAAGAATAAATGACTGAGGGACCAACACTGTAAATATTACTCTTTGATTTTTGAGTAAGCAAACCAGCTTCAAACAGAGGCTGAGACCTGGGGGTACAGAATGATGGCCTGGTTGGGACCAGGTCCTGGTTTTGATACCCAATGCCATAATAAATAAATAAATAAGTATGGTAAACTGTGGTAAGATTTGGGGGTCGAGCCAGAGAGATGGCTCAGAGGTTAAGAGCACTGGCTGCTCTTCCCAGAGGTCCCGAGTTCAATTCCCAGTACCCACATGGTGGCTCACAACCATCTGTAATGAGATCTGGTGCCCTCTTCTGATGTGCAGGCATACATGCAAACAGAACACTGTATATGTGACAAATAAATAAATCGTAAACAAAAGATTTGGGAGTCAGCCACTGGAGGTTAAGAAGCTCTCTGAACCACCAAGGTTACCCTATGAGATCTCTACTTAACATACAAATGACTCATCCATTGTCTACTTAAGACTTTTCCATCGCTGTTCCAAGTACTTCAATAACAAGAATCGTTTTATTATGAGCATTTACTGTATGTGGAATGATTTGCATATAGAATCTTATTTAATTGCCCCACAACTCAAAGAAGTAATAGTTTTCAGTGGGGTTTATGGACCGATTCTGGGGTGGCGAGGCGAGGAGATGGAGATAGGCGTGATCGCTGAGATGGAAGAGAAGGGCCCCTCACTCAGAGTGGAGCTGTATGGTGTCAATGTATTTGCTCTGCTGTGGTGAAATTCAAGCCACCTGTGGTCACCCAAATATATGACAGCAAGCTGGTACAGCCAGACCCAGCACACCATCTCATAGTCTGTCACTCAGGAAGTGACCTACCCGGGGCCACACAGCCAGCAGAGGCAGAGCTGGGCTAGTAATGGAGTTATTCATGGTGACTGCCAGCCGTGCCCAGTAGGTCGGTCACAGGAGTTTAAGTAAAACTGTGATGCTGCAATAGTCAGGGAGGTACCATGGGGAAGGTAGGGTGCAGGAGGAGAAAAGCTCTGGCCTGCACCATCCTGAGTTCAAATCCTGCCTTTTCCTATCAGCTTTCCCTCTTTTAACCTCAGGATCCCCATTTATCAAATAAGACTAACTGTAGCACCCACCTCTAAGGTTGAGCACCCATGTAAGTTGCCTTGTGCACAGTGGGCTCTCAGGGTTCAGGGCCCTGGCTTATGAGAAATCCCACAGAAGGCTCTGGGAGGTCCCCTCTCCCAGATGAAGTGACTGAGGCTGAAACAGACCAAACTCTAAAGATCTCTGGGGGACATGTGCAAATGAGCCACCCAGAGGGCATGAATGGAGGGGCCCCCCCTCCACCTGGCAGCAACCTTATTCCTCTTCTCTCTCCTTGGCTTTTTTCCAGCGAGCGCCATCATTGGAATCATATTCATCAAAGAAAAATGGAAACCTAAGGACTTCGTGAGTAAGTCTCTAATGGAGCCAGCCCTCCCCCATGGACAGCCCCTCTGCCTCCCACTCCCCCTTGGGGTCCATGTTCCTGGGAGTGAGTGTCAAGTGCCCCAAGCCTTCCTACTAAAGCTGCAGCCCTTTAATACAGTTCTCATGTTGCAGTGACCCCCCCTCCGACCATAAAATTATCTCGTTGCTACTTCATAACTGTAATTTTACTTATGAGTCATAATATAAATGTCTGATATGCAGGATATCTCATATGCAACCCCTATGACCCTGGGGTCATGACCCACAGGTTGAGAACCACCCATCTAGGTGGTGGGGCTGAGGAGCTCACTACACAAGTCTTGCAGCTTTTCTTTGTGTCTAAAATCTTCTACATAGACCTTTACAGGGAGGAAACTGCCAAAGTGTTGGGGATACACAGCTAGGCTTAGGGTTGCTGGAGTAAACAGCCCGAGTGAGCCCGACCTCAGCCACTGCACAGATGAGCACTCTTAGCAAACAGCTGGCCATGCCTAGGCTGGACCTTCCCCTCTGTCCTGGGTCCCAATGCTGGTCCCTGGCCGGCCTCTGGGCAGAATAACAACAGCACCAAGTCTGTTCCTTGCAAGTAGGTTAAGTAGCTGGCTGGAAAAGAACAGAGTCATTCTTAAAAGTTACCCATTGGACTGTGGAGTCTTCTTGGGGAGTTTGTTTGTTTGTTTTTAAGGTTTATTTATTATGTATACAGTGTTCTGTCTGCATGTATGGCTGCAGGCCAGAAGAGGGCGCCAGATCTTGCTACAAATAGTTGTGAGCCACCATGTGGTTGCTGGGAATTGAACTCAGGACCTCTGAAAGAGCAGACAGTGCTCTTAACCACTGAGCCATTTCTCCAGCCCTCCTTGGGGAGTTTTTGTAGTTGGATTTTTCTTTGGACTAGCAGCTCCCAAATAATGACACAAAGACTTATTTTTAATTAGAAAAGCTCAGCCTTAGCATAGGCTTGACCAATTAGCTCTTATAACTTAAATGGCCCCTTATTTTTATTAATTTACATTCTACCACTTCTCTCCCGTTCTGTGTATTTGACTCATTCGCCTCTCCATGGTGTCTTTTGCACCTAGATTTCTTCTCCTCTTCCTCTACTTCGGGGAAATACCACTTATCGCTCCTGCCTAGCTATTGGCCATTTAACTCTTTATTAAACCAATCAGAAGTCTCCTAAGGCAGAGTCACATCTTTACACTGTATTCAAAATATTTAAACAGATATTCCACAGTGAGTTTCAGTTCCTTTTCAGCCTGCCCGTAAAGGGATTCTAGACTTCCCTGTAAAGTGCACATTAGGAGCACAGCGCAGGGGCTGGGGGTGTGGTTCATTGGGAAAGCTTGCCCAGTGAACAAGGTTCTGAGTTCCACTTCTGGTACTGAAAAAAACAAAAGTGAAACATAGCCCACTCCCAGAATGACTACAATACGTTACGTGTTAGCAAACATACAAACAGCCCTTCCACACCACTGATGGGAGTGTAAATTGTTACAGGCATTTTTGGAGAGCCATGTCATGGTAACCATCAAACCAAACATCACCTACCCATGGTCCAGGGTTCCACTGTATACTTTATACCCAGTAGAGATTCACACAGACAGGAGTGTCCACAGCAACACACTCTACAATCCCAGGCAGCAAACACATGCCCAGCAGCAGACAGCGGATGCTTGGGTTGCTGTCACACAGGTCACCGCTCGGCTGTAAGAATGAATGAACCCAGTTGGTATGGACAGACCTCACAAACATTATGCTGAGTGACCAAAGAAACTACACAAGTCCATGTCTATAAGAACCAAAGCAGTCGATGCCCTCAGTGGTGCTCAAAGGCAGAGCCATGCCACCCTGTGGGAGGCTCTGAGGATGGAAGGTGGGACCTTCCTGATGTCTCCTTTCCTGTCTTGGGTGCTGGGAACACGGGCACAGTGTGAGAATTCATCTAGCACTTCCTCTACGCATGTGCATGTCAACCTGCATCAGAATTTTGTTAAGGTTTTTTGGTTTTGTTTGGTGTTTGGTTTTTTTAAGACAGAGTTTCTCTGTGTAAGCCTGACTGTCCTGAAACCCACTCAGTAGACCAGGCTGGCCTCAAACTCAGAGATCCGCCTGCCTCTGCCTCCCGAGTGCTGGGATTAAAGGTGTGTGCACCACACCTGGTTTTGTTAAGATTTTTGGAATGACATTTAGGGCAGTGAATGTTCAGAATATACATGATAAGCATATGTGAGGATGCTGTGATGAACTCTTCCCCAATAACATAATAGACACGGTGTCACATACCTGTGACTTCATACAGGTATATATAGACATACACACAAATAAAAATAAATCTTAAAAAAATGTGCTGGAAAAATGGCTCAGTGGTTAAGAGCACTGGCTGGTCTTGTAGAGGACCTGGGATTGGTTCTCTGCATCCACATGACAATTCACAACCATCTGTAACTTCTTGCAGGCCAAACACCAGTATAAACCAAATAAAAATTTTTTAGCCAGGTGGTGGTGGCGCACGCCTTTAATCCCAGCACTCGGGAGGCAGAAGCAGGCGGATCTCTGTGAGTTCGAGACCAGCCTGGTCTACAAGAGCTAGTTCCAGGACAGGCTCCAAAGCCATAGAGAAACCCTGTCTCGAAAAACCAAAAAAAAAAAAAAAAAAAAATTTAAATTTTGTGGAAACATTAATCAAATCAAGTACGTAAACAATAAATTAAACACACACACACATTAAAGGGACCTGGAGAGATGGCTCAGTGGTTAAGAGCACTTGGTGTTCTTACAGAGGACTTGGGTTCGATTCCCAAGACCCACGTGGCGAATCACAACTGTCTATAACTCCAGTTCCATGAGATCTGATGCCTTCTGACCTCCAAAATCACCAGGTACTCATTAGTGCACATACATGCAGTCAAATCACTCATACACATAAAAATACATAAATAAACCTTAGGAGAAAACATTAAGGAAGGTTGCTCTTTTGAAGTAAAGACAACCAAAAAGTGCCAGATGCCTATCACAGGCTGAGTTTGGGTTTCTGTTGCTATGGTGAAATGCCACAACTGAAAGCAAGTTGGGAGGCAAAGGATTTGTCTTAGGCTTCCACACCCACAGTCTTTGAAGGCAATCAGGTCAGAAGTTCAGGCAGGGCAGGAGCATGGAGACAGGAGCTGATGGCAGAGACCGTGGAGGAGTGCTGCTTACTGACTTACTCCCCCCATGGCTTGCTCAGCCTGCCTTCTTATAGAACCCAGGACCACCACCAGCCGAGGGTGGTCCCTCCCACAATGGACTGGGCCCTCCCCCATCAGTCACTAGTTAAGAAAACAACCCTACAGGTTTTCCTGCAGCCTGATCTTATGGAGGTTTTCTCTATTGAGGTTCCCTCATTTTCAGATGACTCTAGCTTGTGTCAGGTTGAGATAAAACTAGCCAGGACAAAGGCAAAGGCTGTCCTCACTTGCCAAGGACCCCCTATGTACCTGGCTCATGCCCTGAACCCCTGACCATCCTCCCTCCTTCCCCACAGGGCGCTATGTCTTGTCCTTTGTTGGCTGTGGTTTGGCGATCGTGGGCACCTACCTGCTTGTGACATTTGCACCCAATAGTCACGAGAAAATGACAGGCGAGAACATTGCCAGGCACCTCGTGAGCTGGCCTTTTCTCCTGTACATGGTAAGTGAAGGTCCCATCTTTCTGCTTGAACAGACTGAAAGAGGGTCAAGTCCCAGTCGCCGGACCCCAAAGCCAGCAGTTGGGATCACTGAGGCACAGTTGAACATGCCAGATACACATGGCATGCTGGGGCCATGTCTGTCCTGGGCACCACCCAAATCCATCTGCAGTCACTGCCAAGCTTGGGTTTTCAGAGGGCTGTGAAGGCGAATGCGCAGCCCGTGTCTATGAAGGACAGGTGGAACAAATTCTGGGTAGTTGTTGCTGGGAGATGAAACTATGGTGTAGATTTTATTTCCACTTCACCTCTCTGTGTCCAAAATTTTGACATCGTGCATCTAATTTTATTTTTATTTTTTGTGGCACTAGAGATGAAACCTAGGGCTTCACATATGCTAGGCAAGTTTCCCTACTGAACTTTTTCCTGGTTCTCTTTTTACTTCTTAAACTTTGAACCAGGAACTCGCTAAGTTGCCCAGGCTACCCTTGAACTCTCTGTGTAGCCCAGGCTGGCCTTAAGGTCCTGATCCTCCTGCTTCATCTTTCCATGTAGCTGAAATGACAGGCCCGTGCCAGTAGGTCTAGCTTTTAAAGATTTTATGACAATGTTGTGAGCATGGGAGACTGTCCCCATTACTCATCTGTCACGTGGTGGCATGGTAGGGAGGTGATGTCCCCGCATTGCCCATCAATGCCCTTCAATGCCTGAGGCAGATGGAAGAGCTGGCTCTGAGGTCTTAAGAGTAGGAGAGCTGTCCCTGCCTCTCATCAGCTGCAGCACTTGGGAGAGTAGCCCCTATGTTATGCCCAGGCATCGCAGTAGAGCTATTCTTGAGGGTGTACGTGTGGGACAGCCAACCCCAAGGGTATGAAAGAACCAACTCCATGCCTTGCTCACGGTGCAAGGGGGGAATCTAACCAGGGCAGTGCTGGAGAGCTCACCCTGGGGGTGAGGACAAGGGAGAGCTAGCAGGCTGACCAACCCTGCAACTACCCAGGCCCAGAACCAGGGTTATGTGCTGACCCACACCAGCATCCACCCCATCTGTGATCTGCTGGAGCATGCTGAGGGGGGGCAGGGGTTGGTCCTGCAGACCAGGACTGCAGGACCTCTACAGCACAGGGTAACAACAGGATGTACAGGAGTCCCAGTGAGGTTCCAGCCTCAATAGTGTAGCAGAGACCAGGGCCTCGATCCAGACCAATGATTCTTTGCGATGAACACCTGTATGTAAAAATAGGTGACTCACTGTGTCACGCTGCAGCTTCAATGACAAAAATGTTCCCCTTTTTTTTTCTCTCTTAAATTTTAATTTTTTTATTGGGGAGAATGGGTGGGATTGGGAGGCCTATAGTGAAAGACACAAAGAATAAATGAAAAGTAAGTTTTAAAAAGTTTTTATAATAAAAGAGGGAGTTAAAAATATAGATAGATTGCCGGGCGATGGTGGCGCACGCCTTTAATCCCAGCACTCGGGAGGCAGAGGCAGGCTGATCTTTGTGAGTTCGAGACCAGCCTGGTCTACAAGAGCTAGTTCCAGGACAGGCTCCAAATCTACAGAGAAACCCTGTCTCAAAAAACCAAAAAAATTTTTAAAAAAAATACATATATATATATATATTATTGGTTCAGTTGGCAGAGTTCTTCCCTGCCATACACAAAGCCCTGGGCTGGATCCCCAGCACCACATAGACTAGGTATGGTGGCACATACCTGTAATTCCAGCACTTGGGAGATGGCAGTAGGAGGATCAGGAGTTCAAAGCTCTCCTCAGCTGCATAGCCAATTTAAGGCCAGCTTGGACTTGGAGACCCTGTCTCAAAAAGTAAAAATAATAGTTAATTAAAATTAAAAACAGCTTTTTTTTAAAGTTAAGAATTAAACAATTTAAGAATGCTGTTTTTGCCTGTATCACACAGCTGATGGGAAGCCAGGGGACGGAGCCCCCAGTCAGTGCTAGATCCATTTCAGATACACAAACACACTAAACGGAGAACAGCCTGGTGCTCACACAGCGTTTGCTGTGAGCTGGCCTCGTGCCGACACAGTGCAAAATGGGTTTATATGTCTTGCATTCTCTCAATGCTCTAAGCCACTTTCCTCCCAGTCTCACGGATGGAGACATTGAAACTCTGAGCAGTCAGAGCTCCTTTTTGCCTCAGATAGCCCAGGAAACAGAGGATGGAATCCCTGGAGTCCAGGACTGTATCGGTCTTGCCTCCAGCAACCGCCAACAGAAACTTGTAGCGGAGCCTGACCCCCAAACAGTCCTCTCACTCAGAGAGAGCTGGCCTCAAATCCTATGTGTGCTGTGTGGCAAGTCTCATTCCTTCTCTGTGAAATAGCAAAAGTGACTAGACTTAGGTTTGTCGGGGTGCAGCATGAGGCCGCAAAGAAGTCGGCCAGAGTATGGAAGATGCTCTGTGAAAGGCTGGGTGGCTTCACCAGGCCTGACAGTGTGGCAGTGCCACTGGCTGAAGGGATTGAATCAAACTCAAAGAAAACGTCTCTAGGGGGTTTCCTACATGCTGGGCATTGTAGGTATGGAAGGTCACTGAGCTCGGCTCGCAACTCCTTGTCTTTCCCGAGACGCCCACACATGCACGACCATCTTAGGGTTTAATACCAGGTGCTGACCTAACCTTCACTGGCGCATCACAAAGAGTCAGGCAATAACTGAAAACTGGGGTGCCCTCCCCACAACCTTAGGAGTGTTACTGAGTCAGTCTGTACATATGTGATGGGGTACCCCACCAGTTGCCTTGTGGAGGGTGCATGATTTCTTCCTAAAACACGAGACTCGCTTCCAGACTGGCAACAACTAGGTAAGACCCTCACTGGATGGAACGCGGGACACGCGGACATGGAAGAGCTTGAGTTAATGTTGAGTTAATGGCCTCCAGTTACAAGGACATCTTGAAGTCTCCCTTTAAAATGTCTGATGATGTTCCCGCATTAGTTTTGGGTAGGAACAGACTTGAGTATGGGTTTGGGATTGGCAAGGGGAGCTGAGTCATTATCACAGTTTTCTTAGCAATGCCAGGTGCTGGGGCTGGCTTCATTTTACGGGACATACTGTCACTCATTGAGACCTTTAAGGAGTGGCTGATGGTGGCCAGGAAACAGTCTTACAATGTAAGCTTAGAATTAGCTACTAGGGAGTTTCTGTGTCTGAAGTAGCTTTCCCATGTAGGACTCGAGGCCTCTAGCCCCAGACAGCATGGACTATTGGGAAATAATATGGACCCTTAGGTTGCCCAGGTTCAAATCCTGCCTCTGCCATCGGCTACATGGGTTGTAATGGTCCCCACTTCACAATACGGTGTTGGTGTAAGGAGCTGAACGCGATGGCCATGCTGGGAGTGGCGTCTGGCCTATGGGCAGCATTCACCCAGCATAGTGCTGACTGTTGCCCTGTGAGTGGCGGCATCCCTACTATGCTGCGGGGGCAGCAGGGATTTGGAGACGTTTAGACTTGCCTAGGGTCACGCAAGCAATTTAGAGACAGACACAACTACAGCCTAGAACTCCCAAACTCCACTCAGCTTCCTCTTTTATGTTTTGAGACATAGTCTCACCGCATAACCCAGGTTAGCTGATAACTCAAAACCCTCCCACCTCTGCCTCCCAAGTGCCGGGATTTCAGGCCTGGGCCACCACACCCAGCAGCTACCTTCCTCTTTCTGGAAGTTGCGCCCAGCTGGGGCCTAGTGACACACAGCATGCTCCTGTTACTTGACCAAATGGTTCCCCAAGTATGTGTCTCACTTGGGGGTTGCACTTTTTTTTTTAATATTTATTTATTTATTATGTATACAATATTCTGGCTGTGTGTATGCCTGCAGGCCAGAAGAGGGCACCAGACCCCATCACAGATGGCTGCGAGCCACCATGTGGTTGCTGGGAGTTGAACTCAGGACCTTTGGAAGAGCAGGCAATGCTCTTAACCACTGAGCCATCTCTCCAGCCCCTGCACTTTTCTTTTTTTTGTTGTCGGTTTGGTTTGGGTTGGGTTTTTATTACTGAATATTGAATCCCGGGCCTGGATGTTCCTGGAAAGTGCTCTGCATTTGTCTGAACCAGCCGCTGTTGACTTTTCATATATTGAGGTAGGGACCTAAGTTCCGCAGGCCGGCCTTGAACTCCCTGTGCAGTCTGAGCGGCCCTGAACTCCCAGCTCCCCCTACAGCCACCTTCCAAGTGTGCTGCTGGGCCCAACAGTTGCCTTCCTCTTTCTCTGATCCACTACACCCATACTGGGGCTTGGTCAGGACCGGAGACACACACTCAATTCCTGACTACATGTCTGGTGACCACTGCTGTCCTCCGCAGCTGGTGGCAATCGTCCTGTTCTGCCTGCTGTTGTACTTCTACAAGGAGAAGAACGCCAACAGCATCATCGTGATTCTCCTCCTGGTGGCCTTGCTTGGTAAGTGGTTTCTGGATGATGGGGCTTTGTCACCCCCCCTGCCCCCCCCCGTAACCCTGCTCAAGGCTGTCGGCTCTGCATACAGAAGCTGCATGAGGCCAGTTCAAGGTCACGCTACAGGTGGCACAGGGAGCAGGGCCCTGCTGACCGAGGTGGCTTCTAACATCCCTTGCACTCTGGCTCAAATCTTGAGTCTTCCAAGTGCCCAGAACTGAAGGCCCAGTGGAGACTCAGAGAGGACCATCTTCAGCAAGAGAAAAGTGAGCGAACACATGGACCACAGCCACCTGAGTATGGGCAGTGACCCATCAGGAGAAGGAATGGAAGGAGGGTCAGCTAGGTGAGGTCAGAGGTCACCTCAGAGCTGTCTAGCAGTATCCTTAAAGTGCTGTGTGGACAGAGGGCAGGTATGGAGCCAGAACAGACAGGTTTTCCTTCCTTTCAAGGGATGGGTGCTGAGGCGGGAGATGGCCTTCAGGCTGAGGCAAAGATGCTGCTTGTCAATGTCCAACAGAGCAGGAGAAAGGGCTGGCCATCTGGTGTCTCCTCTACACAACACTCCAAAATGGACAAGGAAATTACCACAGTGTTGGGAGGACGGTGAACTGATATGGGCAGAGGTATCCACATGTTATTCCCCCATCCCACCTTGGTGACAGGCCCCCCAAACCATGCAGATGTCTGTCACTGAACACAGGCTGGCATTATTCTAATCTACTTTTTAAAACGGATTTATTGAGATAGAATTCATATGCCACACAGTTCTTCTGCTCAAGGGAAGCCTTGAGTGGGGTTTCCTATAGTCATAGACTCACACAACCACAGTCTAATTATAGAACACCCCAAAAATAAACCCTGTACTCAGTACCAGTGATTCCCATCCCCTCTCCCCCATCTCCCCAGCCTTAGGCAACCACTAACCTCCCTTTTGTGTATAAATGCATCTTTGTGAACATCTTATATAACTGGAATTATATCCTAAGGTGGCTCTTCATTTGTTTGTATTGAGACTGGGTCCCTGGTAGCCCAGGCTGATCTTGAAATCCCTGTGTTGCCACCTTGAACGTCTCATCCTCCTGCTGGTACCTCCTGAGTGCTGGGATTGCAACCCGTGCTATTTAGGCAGTTCTGGGGACTGAGCCCGGGGCTTTGTGCATGCTAAACAAACCCTCTCTCGACTGAGCAACATCTTCAGCGTAGAAAAAAAAAATCTTAATCCCAGCACTCAGGAGGCAGAGGCAGGCGGATCTTTGTGAGTTCGAGACCAGCCTGGTCTACAAGAGCTAGTTCCAACGCAGGCTCCAAAGCCACAGAGAAACCCTGTCTCGAAAAACCAAAAAAAAAAAAAAAATTCTTTTGTAGACAGCTTGCCTTGAACTCTTGATCCTCCTGCCTCAGCCTCCTGAGTGCTAGGATTACAGGTGCACACTGCACACCTGACCCTATGAGGTCTTTCTGTAACTGGCTCGTTTGAACATAACGTTCTTAGGTGTACCCACGTTGCAGCATAAGCCAGTCTCCCGTTCCTTTGTGACTTTGTTTGTGGTGGTTAGTACCGAAGTCATCAACATCCCCTCGTTCATGGCCCATCTGCTGTTTGGTAGCGTGGACAGTATGGTGATGCAAGCGTGACTTCAATGGCTTCCCTTCCATCTTTTAAGTAGTTACATTTCCTGTATGTGTTTTCTACTATCTAGTGTGCCTGTGCATGCATATCATATAAATGCTTGTTACATAGTTATAATTTTGTTGTAAAGATACGTTGATATGAATTTTCATATGCATAAAGGTACATAATACCAGAGACTTCTTGAAGTAAAAAGATATATGGAGGGAGCTTGGGAGAAGGCTCAATCAGTAGAGTGCTTGAAACCCTGAATTTGGATCCTCAGAACTCACATAAAAAGCCAGGTACAGGCTGTGCACCTGTAATACTGGCACTAAGGAGGCAGAGACAGGAGGATCCCCAGTGCTCACTAGCCAGCCAGTCTAGCCAAATGAGTGAGCTCCAGTTTGAATAAGAATTGTCTTAAAAAGAGAAAGAAAGAAAGAAACAAACAAACAAACAACGAAAGAAATCTGGCCTCTATGTGTGTATGATTTCCATGAAGGCCACAGGAGGTGTCACATCCCCAGAATCTGGACTTACAGATGGTTGTGAGCTGCCATGTAGGTGATGGGAATTGAACTCAGGACCCCTAAAAGAGCAGCAAGTGCTTTTAACCTCTGAGCCATCTCTCTGGCCCCTAAACCCACAGGAAATAGATGTGACTGAGCATTATGAAGCTCTGATTCTGAGTTCTTTCATCACCTATTATCCTGGGATTATCATGAAGTCAGTGCTCAGGGGAAGTTTGCGTGTCTGTTCAGAGAGCCATTTCCTGCCCACTGTCATGTAGTCAGTCTGGGGGCAGAGATCTGAACTTGCTGCCCTTTAGGGTACAGTGAAGTGATATTTGGAAAGAGCTGTGGGCACCTCACATCCCTCCGTTTGACTTGTCAGCCCAGATAAGGGAGTCCTGGGCAAAGTAGACCTATCCAATGGTGTCTTCTTACTACGGGAGCACCGTGAACCTCCCACCTCTGTCCCCAAGTCCTTTCAGGACCTTACTTGTTCTCCACAGGTTCCATGACGGTGGTGACAGTCAAGGCTGTGTCAGGGATGCTGGTGCTGTCCATCCAAGGCAACTTGCAGCTGGACTACCCGATCTTCTACGTGATGTTCGTGTGCATGGTGGCCACTGCCATCTATCAGGCCACGTGTGTTGCATTTCTTCCACTTTGGGGCTCGTTCCATTTGGTTCTGAAGTTGTAGGGGAGCCAGAACATACAGGAAGCCAGTTTAGTATCAGGGTGGAGATAAACTCATGGGGCGGGGAGTGGAATCCAAACACACACACACACACACACACACACACACACACACACACACACACACACCCACCCACCCACCCACCCACCCACCCACCCACCCTCCCTCCCTCCCTCCCTCCCTCCCTCCCTGTCCCTAATTCTAAAAGTATAAGAAGCAGCTGGTCATCTGCCCTATGGGAACTTGAGAAGAAACCTTGCAGTCAACAAGGAGGTGCTTACTTGTCTCCTTGGAGAAACAGAGTTGTCATTTCCTGTCCTCGAGAACTCTGCCCCAGGTCCTCACAGAGAAAAGAGTGCACGCTCGTTTCTATCTCTGAGTATGGGTGACGCAAAGCTTTGCAATCCTGAGGGCAGGCTTCAGTCCTGCCCCTCTGAGTCCTAGAGCCCTTCCTGCCAGAGGACTAGAAGGGAGTGGAACTCCGTGAATATTACAGGTGACAACCCGAGTCAGTCAGTCAGAGGATTCAAGATGGCGGGTGAGGCTGAGCCAGCCTGAAGGTCAGCTTCCTAGGTCTAGCCTGAGCTCAACACCCACCAGCCTCCTGACCCTGAGGGCCATCGCAGCAACTGCTGCTGGTGGAGGCTCCCATCTTTTGATCACCTATGCTCACAGCACCCTGAGGGGTGGGGCTGCAGATGGTATTGTCTGTCCCATGTTGGGAGGCAGAGGGAAATTAAAGCTAGGGCGTGACAGGTTGAGGGCTGAACTTAAGCCTCAGGCTCCCAGTCTGAACCCCTCTGCATCTGCTCCTCCAAGTCCCACTAGGCTGCTCTGGGGTTCAGCTTCACCCTCTGCAGCTGAGACCCACAGGTCTGCCCGAAGCGCCCCAGCTTGGTGTCCACACATGTCATGAGTTTTGTTACTACTACCTTTTGACTATTAGGACTTTTAGCCCTAATATAGCCCTAATATTTTAACACTAATATAGCCTTCCCAAGGAGAACCTTTGCCAAGTAGACAGGTTCGGTGCTGAGAGATCAGGGTTACACAGGCGACCGGGGACTCCTGCCACCTCTTAGGAACATCTGGTCTCCCAGTCAGGACAGTCCCAGCATGCAGAGCCACAGTCCCCCTCATAGCTCTCAGTCATACAGCCTGTGCACAGACAGTTAGGTTAGCGGCTAGTATTCCTGTGGGCAGCTGTGCAGTGCTGACTGAGATATCAACAGGGAATCGGACAGAGGATCAGTTCCCACATGACGGTGGTGTCTGCCACAGACAAATTAAGAGCTGGCTTTTCCTTTCTTTCTCCCGTTCATTGCAGTAACCACTAACATGTTTCTAGTATTTTAAAAAATTACAACATTGGGCTGGCTGTGACAAGTCCCATGAGAGTGTCCTGGGATGTGTGTGGACCCAGGAGCAGCTCTGTTCAGTGAGGTGGAGACCAGGGGTGAGGAAAAGGGTGTGGCCATGGCCAGAATCACACAGTCAGAGGTATCCTACAGAAGGGCTTCAGTCTGTGGGCCAAGCTCAGACCTCAAATCTTGAGGTGCCCAGCACCCTGTAGCAAAGAAAGTCCATCATAGACCTAGAAACCCTCCCCATGCCTTGCCTTGTACCCAAGTTCCACTCTTAACTCCTTAGCCCGCTGACCCAAGTACCTGTGTGTTGCAGGTTTTTGAGTCAAGCCTCTCAGATCTATGACTCTTCCTTGATCGCCAGCGTAGGCTACATCCTGTCCACCACAGCAGCCATCACAGCAGGTGAGAGTAGCCCTTTATTGGTTTCTGTTTCCTGCCTAAGCAGAGGGACATTGTCCCTGGGTGGGGGTGGGGCCTACCTCTCAGCTGATTCTGCTTTCTGGATCTGCCTGTGGTTTCTGTGGAGGGCATGAGATTTGGAGATGAAGGCTTGCATTCCAACAGATGTTATGCCAACCATGTGGCTCAGGGAATAACCACCTACCTTCCAAGCCTCAGTTTTACATGTCTAATAACACCTCGTCTCTACAACTGCAATATGTGTGATTCAAACATCCCCTGTTCCTGCTGCTGTG
The DNA here is from genome assembly GCA_028555095.1 of Dicrostonyx torquatus. Classification (NCBI taxonomy): domain Eukaryota; kingdom Metazoa; phylum Chordata; class Mammalia; order Rodentia; family Cricetidae; genus Dicrostonyx; species Dicrostonyx torquatus. The sequence continues at coordinate 4,070,654 of JAQHUG010000134.1, forward strand.
GGTCCTGGGCAGGGTTTCTCCAACAGTTTAGGTCATCGGGGCTAGGATGTGGTTCCATTGGTAGAGCGCTGGCCTAGTGTGAACAGAACCCTGGTTCCATCCTCCATTCTGCCTTAACCAGGTCTGGCTATGCATATCGTACCTGTCACCCAGCACTTGGGAGGTAGAAGAAGGAGAATGAGAAGTTCAGAGTCATCCTTGACTACATAAGGAGCTTGAGGCCAGCCTGGGCTACATGAGAGTCTGTCCTGGGGGGGGACAGGAGGAAATGAAGGAACAAACAAACAAACCAGGCATGATGGCTAGAGCCTGTAATTCTAGCACTTGGAAAGCTGAGGCAGGAAATTATCAGTTAATGATAGTAGTTAATGATAGAGATGAGATTAGAGGAAGCATATATGGAACTTTGCTATTTGGAGCAGTTGAATAATATCTCAAAAGTTTGTTTGTTTGAATATGGTGATATAAAGAGCCTCCTAAGATAGTCACTTCCAAACGAGTTAGTCCTAGTGGTTGTGGTCACTTTGGTCCCCCGAAAGGAAGGACAACCCGGGGTGAGCACAGGGCAGGTCCGGAAATGATCATGAGCTCTTCTCTCCCTTGCTGCCGCGCAGGTGCAATCTTCTACCTGGACTTCCTCGGGGAGGAAGCGCTGCACATCTGCATGTTTGCCCTGGGGTGAGTCCCACTCTGTCTAGCCAGGACTTTCCCCTGACCCATTGCTTCAGCTGTGGTCCTGGAGTTGAGAGAGTTGCTGGCTGCAGGGTGCTGGCTCCAAAAGTGAGCAGCTTGCTCCCCCAAAGGCCTGCAGCCTTCTGTCCTCTTGTCATTTCTGATAAATGTAACTTGTGGGGAGAGAAGTCAGGTGGTAGAGACTCTGGGCATGGTGGGCATGAAGAGAAGAGGCCCCGAGGTCCTTCCAGGAAGCTGGCCTGGAGCTTATTTGGTACAGTTCCTGCCTAGCATGCTTAAAACCCTAGGTTCCATCCCCAGCAATGAATGAAACCAGGCAGTGTGACACTCACTTCTAATCCCAGCGCTCAGAAGATAGAGGCTGGAGGATCAGTTCAGGGTTACCCACAGCTGCTTAGAATCGTCTAGAGCAGTGGTTCTTGACCCGTGGGTCACAACCCCTATGGGGGTTGAATGACCCTTTCACAGGGGTCACATATCAGATCTCCGGCATACCATGTAGTTACATTATTAGTCATAATAATAGCAACATTACAGTATGAAGTAGCATGACATAATTTTATGGTTGGGGGTCACCGCAACATGAGGAACTGTATTAAAGGGTCACAGCATTAGGAAGGTTGAGAACCACAGCACTAGGGGGATAGAAGTCTTTCGATCTTGACCTGGGAGGTGAACATACATGCACGTGAATAGAGACTGTCCATCTTTCTTCTTGGGATTTCTGCATCACTGCCTGTAAACTGCACCTTGATTTTGAGGAACTGCTTCTTTCCATGCACTGAGAGAAAAGAAAACCCGAGTGGGATGCCACACACCTTTAATCTCAGCTCTGGGGTGGCAGGTGGAGCAGAATCAGTGAGTTCAGGTCAGCCTGATCTGCATAACAAGTTTGAGGCCAGCCAGAGCAATGTAGTGTGTGTGTGTGTGTGTGTGTGTGTGTGTGTGTGTGTGTGTGTAAGAGAGAGAGAGAGGAGACACAGTATATTCATTGTTGTTTTGCTACACTGTTATACCAACTGTATTCAAATCATAAAGAAATCTTTTAGAGCTGGGTGGTAGTGACCCACACCTTTAATCCCAGTACTCCAGCCCTAGGGAGACAGGCAAGTTTGAGGCCAACCTCATCTACAGAGCAAGTTCCAGGATAGCCAAGGCTGTCTTGAAAAACCAAAAAATAAAATAAAATAAAAGCAAATTTTTTAGTTAAAAAAATACAGCTTTTTAAAGGGCATGCTTTTGAGAACACTGACTGTAGGAAAGTGGATGAGCCATACGCTACAAATTTCCCTGGAAGATTCGAGACAACTCTGAATCTTTAGCACAAATAATAAAATCCCAGAGACAGATATTGGGGTTCAACCGAAAACCAGAAAAGCAAAGCAGCCAAGCCACTAGAGAAGGTTTACCTCTACCAAGGCTGGACGACCGCAAACTAAGCGGACTAAGCCTCTGTCTCCTTCCATTTTATATTCTCTCTGGTGCTGGGATTAAAGGTGTGAGGCACCACCACCTGGATTTGTTTCAGCATTGATCTTGTGTAGCCCAGGGTGGCCTTAAACTCACAGAGATCCCTCTGACTCTGTCTCCCAATCCTGGGAATAAAGGGATCCACTTTATAAAGCAGCCACCACTGTTGATCTCTATCTAGTGGCTTAGCTTTGCCCTTCTGACCTTTAGGTGAACTTATTTATTAAAGCATAAATAAGATATCACTATAGACTCCAGTTTGTGTAGACTCTGGATGTGTGCTCCCTGTCCCCTGTCCTGCCCACAAGCTGTTATTATGCACAGTGTCTCTTGCTGGTTGCAGGCTCTGTGGTCTCCACTCTCTTTAGCTGGCCCTTAGCCACTTGCCCTCGAGTCTCTTCCTCGTGGTTGCTCCTGGTCTCATCTCTCCTCTTCCTCTCTGGTCTTCAGGTGCCTCATTGCCTTCCTGGGTGTGTTCTTAATCACGCGAAACAGGAAGAAGGCCATTCCCTTCGAGCCCTATATTTCCATGGACGCCATGCCAGGTAACGAAGCCCCGGCCCTTCTTCTTCCCTCCTCCTCCCCCTCCCCCGTGCCCTGCTGGCTGCTCTTGTAGGGTGATGTAGAGTGACTGCTACTTTGGTGTAGGAAGCACAGTGCAGGACAGGTGTGCTGTGGTGTGAGTTCTAGCCCTGTTTTTTGTTGGTTTGTATCGCTTTCAATCTCTTCTTTCAAATGAGGAGCTGATGGCTGAGGCGCCTCGGTTGGCCTTGAGAACCCCTTGCCAGTTCCCAGGTCTGTCACAGGGTCTTGGAAAGAAAACCCCAACTTAACATCAAGTGTGGCTCCAATCAGCAGCACCAGGCCCTGAGCCTGCAAACAGAGAGAGAGAGAGAGAAAGAGAGAGAGAAAGAAAGAAAGAAAGAAAGAAAGAAAGAAAGAAAGAAAGAAAGAAAGAAAGAGAAAGAAAAAGGTCAGCAAGAAAGAAAATTAACATGAATGAATCCAACACTATAACCTTGACCCTGCCCCACCGTACTTTCCCAGGGAATTGAAGGCTCACACTGGGAACCCAAGCTCAAATGGTGTTTAGCCGTGGCTAGAACCACTTAGCAGTCGGCCACACACAAGGTGATAGGGAGGTGTGAGGGATTGTGGTGAACTAGGAAAACTGAGTGGGACAGATAAGACTGGATTAGCCTGGGTTAAGTTAGCTGATATAAATTCTTCAGGCTGCTAATGACCAGTAGCATGACCACTCACCCAAAAGTCATCTTTATTTTAAATATATAAGATGGGACTTTCGCTGCCGCCATTACTGGGACGTCTTCCTACAAGACAGCAGTGCCCGTGGGGTCCATAAAGGGCACGGAGATAAACCACTCCAGAGACGGTTTCAGGAACAGCATCTGCTTTAGTGCGTGTGTACAACTTATACAGTGGAAGACTGCTCTGATTGCTTAGCACATAATCTCGGGCTGGACAGTGAGCACCCTCACCAGCAGGTACAGATACACACCAGGTACCAGATACGGGAAAAACTCATTAAAGAAGTCGTTCAGACTCATCCCCCGGCCAGCTACCGGCTACTCACGCTACTTCAGAATTCAGTCTTTTGACTTTAGGAGCATGGTGTGCAATGTAAGTGCCATGCTTCTTACATAGAGGTGTGATATGCCAGGTAGGCTGAGCACCAGGCCATGCCTGCATTTTCTTCTACTTTTTCACAACATAATCACTCACCCTCTAGTCGCAGAATCTATAAACAAAGTATGATGAACACGTATGTCAGCCACATAAAATACTCCCTCTTCAAGAATAGTTCTTAAACATTTGTAATGGCGTGCACCATTAATGCCCAGCATTTGGAAGGCTGAGGCAGGAGGATCATGAGTTCAAGACCAACCTGGGCTACATAGCAGCATGACTCAGCTTTTAGGTTTTGATGCCTTGACCCAAGTGTGTTCTCAGGACTGACTGATGTGCTCCCATGTCGAGTGGCCCCAGCCGCATCCGCTTACTGGTTTGTTTGTTTGTTTGTTTTATCTTGCTCTGCTAAGCTGCCATCTGCCCTGCTTGCTGTGGCCAGCCTGCCTGAGTAGGAGTAGAGAATCCCATGTCAGCATTTTCATTTGACCCGACTCAGCCACGTGTGGATAAACGCAGAGTGGCTGAGTGGGGCCCTGAGGTTTCTCCTGGCAGTTCAGGGCTCGGGCTGTCAGTGCGTGGACTGTGTTAACGTCGAACCTGGCTGCTCAGATGCCTCTTCTGCTTACTTCCTTGTCTCTCGGCTGTGTTCCGGATAGATGAGGGCGCTGGATAGCTGAATCCCAGATAGGTGAGGTGTCAACTCTGTGTGCGAGTATGTTATGTCCCTGTGTGTCTGTGCGTTTATAAACTGTGTGTCTGTCCATACACATGTTCCTGTGTGCATACGTACACTTCTCTCGTGGGAAATAGGGGGTGAAGTCGGCTGATCCTAGAAGCCAGGATTCTATGACCAGTTTGTGGGTGTGGCTATTGTACCTCATGACCTCAGTAGGAAATGAGGCATTGAAGATCGAAGACCCTGTCCTATCGCAGTTGAGACAATCCTACTGGACACATAAAGTTCACATGGCCCAATTCAGATTCTAACTCTGCCACTTTCCCCCATAAGGCGTGTCAAGGCCTCTCATCCTCACTCATAAACGGGGACCTCTTATCTCTGGGTTATGGGGTACATGTGTCAAGGCTTTGGGCACAGTGCCTGGGATGTAGTAGATGCCTGACTAGATTTGCCTTTGCTTCCATTTTTCTTTAAAAACTTTGAAGTTTTGGGATTGGGTAGATGGCTCAGTGCATAAATGCTTGCTCTGCAAGTGTGTGGCCCCATAGATCCCCAGCACCCACATGCAAAAAAGCCTGGCCCAGCAGCACACATCTGGAGTCCTAGTGCTGGCAGGGGCAGTGTAACTAATCAGTGCGCTCCAGGGTTCACTGACCCTGGCTCAAGAAAATCTAAAGCAGAGAGTGATCAAGGAAGACACTCAGCATCAACTTCCAACCTCCACATACACACATAGGCACGTTTGTACGCGCACGCGCATGCGCACACACATTCAGGATTTCAGCATGTGACTGGCGTGGTCATCAATAGAGCCACTTCTCCAGTTACTTGCTTTCTCTGGTCATGGGATCTGGCCTTTGACTGTCTGATTTGGTGTCTTTAGATTCTAGGACTTCAGGATACATCACAGTTGGAGGGGCTTTCCTAGGTGGAAAAAGAGAACAGCAGCCCTGGCTGTCAGGATCAGGGCAGCCTCCATGGGCTCTGTGGTCCTTGGCCCACTAGAAACCACTCCTCAGAGCCTCAGCAATAGAGCCATGCTCGTCTGGACGGGTGTCTACATAGACAGGAACACTCTGTTACCATGTCTGGACATAGACCAAGTATGACCACTGTCCAAACCACAGAAAGCGAAGGTCCTGTCTGGCTTGAGCACCAGTTAATGCCGATTTATACCACAGCCTGAGCCTTGTCCAGTCTTCTAAAAGAGAATCAATAAGGTCTCCAAGGACAGAAGTATCCAATTTCCTAACAGTGTCAAATCCTGAACCCTCCTCAGGCCCCCAATCCAAACCTAAGACCCCTAGTAGGTACCCTAACACTCCATGTTGTACGATGCAAACCCACACCCATCACACTCTTGTGGACTGGTGGCATAGGCCTGGAGGCACTGACAAAATTCAAAGCTATGCAGTGCTCGGTAAACTAACTCTCCCCTGAGTAGTTACCTGCCCTGCTATGCCCATGAGTCCCAAACCATAAACCTTTTTTTTTTTTTTAAAGACGGGGTCTTGTGTAGCCCAGGTTGGCTGTGGACTCTATATGACAGAGAATTACTCTGAACTTCTGAACCTCCTGCTTCTGCCTCCTGAATGCTAGGATTTCAGGTATGTGCCATCATGCCCGATTTTATGTGGTGCCTGAGATCCAAACCAGAGTTTTGTGTGTGCTAGGCAAGCAGGCATGCACTCTGCTGATGGAGCCACAGTCCAAGCACAGACCATAGACTCTTCACATGGAGGCCAGAGGCCTTCCCCAGCTGATGTTGAAGCTTCAGGCACCCAGGCTGGGTCCCCGCTGCTCTTTGACTGCATGACCTTGGGCATGCCGCTCTGCCTCTTAGGACCTGTTTCATTATCCAGGAAGTGAGGGTACTAGTTTCTCTCTGTCCTAAGGTTGTTTACCAATTAAGTTCAGTCTATAGGGTGACCCCACGCCACTCCAGTTAAGAACATAGGCTTTCGCCGGGCGGTGGTGGCACTCGCCTTTAATCCTAGCACTCGGGAGGCGGGTGCAGGCAGATCTCTGTGAGTTCGAGGCCAGCCTGGTCTACAAGAGCTAGTTCCAGGACAGGCTCCAAAGCTACATAGAAACCCTGTCTCAACAAACCAAAAAAAAAAAAAAAAAAGGACATAGGCTTTTGAGTTTAAACCCTGCCACTGCCTCTCGGCAGCTGTGGCTCTCAGGTGAATTGCTTGCGGCTCTCTATTCCTTCTCCATGGCCTTAAGGATCAGATGAGACAAATTTGGGTGAACATTTGAAACAGCATATGTTACCTTCTAAATACCAGCACACCTCAGCCACAGGCTTTACTGCTGGTGCTGGTCTCAAGCCCTGTAGTGTTAGCCCAGTGCAGATGGTGTGCCAGGCAGTGAGAGACCAGCTGTTACCATCCTTTCACAGGAGACACTTGGCATTTAGTTAGGGAACAAGTTGGCCCCCACGTGATCTCCTGGAGGGATTGTAGAAAAAGGTCACAGGCATGGAGGTGCATGCCGCTAACCCTAGCATTTGGGAGGCAGAGGCGGTTAATTAGCTTGATGTGCTTACAAAGTTCCAGGTCAGCCGGGGTTATAAAGAAAGACCCTGTCTCTCAAAACAGTAATAACACATCAATAATAACAACAACACTGGGTCTTTGTTTCCCATAAATGTAATGGAAATCTCATGCCTCACCCTACCTAGAGATATGGAATATAAGGTCAAAGGTCAAACACTCCCTCCAGTCATCACAATGCTGCTCTCATTGCTGGGTCCCCAGGGTGCAAAAGTCACCCTGTTTCCTCAATGCTAAGAAAGCTTCCTGGATCCCTGAGTTGATTCAACAGCAAAGTGGCATCTACCACGTCCGGGGCACAGTGTCCTGTCCTGTCCACCTGCTACTCAGGACGTAAACACCTTCCTTCCTACCGTGTAAACAGGAGTATTTCCTCTTAACTCTAAAGCATCTGGGGAATCAGGACAGCACTAGATCTGCTCCTGAGCTCGGGGGTGGGGGGGCATATGAGGGGAGCGTGGAAAGTTCAGCCTCCCTTCCTGCATGATGACTGGGGCCATGGATGTCATTACAGGTATGCCGGACATGCATGCAAAAGGAACGACGGTCCAGCCTGACCTCAAAGCTTCTTTCTCCTATGGGGCCTTGGAAAACAATGACAACATTTCTGAGATCTACACCCCGGCCACACTGCCCGTCATGCAGGAGGAGCATAGCTCCAAAAGCACCCCTGGGGTTCCCTACCGTGTCCTGGAGCACACCAACAAGGAGTGATCTGCCTCCCTTGGGGGTATAACTGCCCACAGGCCCCTCCATGGTTCCGCCCTTTCATCCAACCTGCCTTTCAAGTATCCTGGTTTTAAACCGAGAACTCTGTAAGATGATTTTGGGAGGCCCTTGTCTCTGGCAGAGAAGCCATTTCAATGTCCTTGGCCTTGGAAGACATTTCAATTAGTTGGGGAGCATGCCAGGTGGGTTGTGTGGCAGGTTAGCCCAGTGGGGGTTGAGTGAGCTTAGGTAGTGATTGCAGCCTACCACACATTCCTTAGAGCAAAGGCAGGACAGAGTCAGCCCCCTCTTTACACATCCAGCAAAAGGCTGGAGACCTCCACAGTCAGTCTTCCTTTACCCAACACGCATGCCGCAGCTCTGCCTGGCGCACTCATGAGTCTATGACTATATTGGTGTCCCTTTTGCTGAGCCCAGCAGGGCCAGCCCTGAGTGGAACAAGCCGTCGTCTGTACCTTGGTGGTGTACATGGGCCTTCCTTCTGTGAAGACCTGCTGGTGAGTTCCTGCTGGGCCTGCTCTGAAAACTGGCTTGGTTCAAGTCCTGTGAAGATTATTTCATTGTTTCCTCCCTCCAAAGAAGTCGAGAGAACAGAGGGTGAGGGGGACAGGAGCAAGGCAAGGAGAGGGGACTTTCAACCCTCTCTGTTTCAAACTGGTAAAAAAAAAAAAAAAAAAAAAAAAAGGTCCTGGTGACTTTTCTGACCTGGTGACTTTCCTGACAACTTCCCAGAATGTGCCGAGGCCCGAGTAGGACAGACTACTCTTTCTCTGGCACACCTGGCTCCTGGGAAGAGTCTGGAGCCCTCACACAGATCCACTCCCATCTCCTCCCCTTCCTTTCCTTTTAGACAACTAACTAGCTAAGATTCATCTCCTGTTTCCCATCATTGGACCACCAGGATCTCCGGCCCTGAGCTGGGTCCAGGCTGAGTAGGCATTTTTCACACACAGGTCTGCAGCTTTCTTCTTGTCTATATCATGGTTAGCTCCCCACCCCCACTCCCATTACTGGGCCAGTGTGCACATTTAAGAGTGGCAGGCAGAGGCTTGCAGGCTTTTATGGGCATCAGAACTCCATAGGGGTTTGTTTAAAATGCCGGTTTCTCACTCCAGCTCCAGTGACCTGACTCAGGGGACCTGGAGTGGGACCCAAGAAGTCTGCATTATTTGTGGGCATCACAGGAGAGCTTGAATCCCAGAACCCAGAAAGCATACTCCCTCAGAAGCCTCCTCATGGGCCACTAAATCCAGAGGGTGTCTACACAGCCCTGCCAGAAGGTTCAAACCTCCAGTTTTCTTCCCCTCGCTGGGTTCTGCAGGCAAGCTGGATGGCCCCATAGGACCTAGAGCAGTCTCTACCCAGTAAACACCACTCCAAGGTGACAGTATTAATAGGTCAGTGTTGATAAGCCATCCTCGTCACAACTCTTTACGCCCAAACAGTCAGAACGCTGCCATCTGGCACAGAGTCCATAACCACTTCTGTATTTCCTCTTGACCACGTCTGTATTGTGGCTTACATGCCTGAGGTAGAGACAGCAGCAGAGCAAAGGCTCTGTGGCTCAGCCACACTGAAGGGGTTTTTACCATGTGTTTAGCTCACAGAACTACACGTGTGTAGTTTTGCCCTCCGGGGCAGACTGTGCCGCAGAGAAGGGTAGAGTCACAGAGGCCTTCATGAGGCTGGTCCCAGAACTCAGAGGTGATTCAAGGTGGTTCAGAATGGAGGTGATTTTCATGCATTCATGGGTGCTGAGGTGGCAAGTGTAGCTAAGATTAGAGAGCTCTCAAGGGAAGGGACAACTTTGCAAAGTCAGAGATTGGAGCCAGGGTTGTCAAAGAGCCTCAAAAGACAAGCAGTGAGGCCCGGCGTGGTGCTGCACGCCTTTAATCCCAGCACTCGGGAGGTGGAGGCAGGCGGATATCTAACTTTGAGGCCAGCCTCATCTACAGTTCCAGGACAGCCAGAAGAGAAGCCATGTCTCAAAAAAAAAAGAAGAAGAAGAAGAAAGAAGACGAGCAAGGAAGTCAAGTATGGTGCTTCACACTTGTGATCCCCGCACCTGGAAGGCTTCTTCTTTCCTCCAGGAGGATTTGCCACACATTCTAGGCTAATCTGGGCTAGCCTGTGAGACCCTGTCTCAAAACAAGATCAGCAGTGAAGGCAGACTCCTAGCGAGGCTTGACTAGCTGTCAGAGGCATGTGTCCTAGAGACTACGGGAACCACTGAGGATTCATGAGGAAGGGGGCAGCAGGGCCAGCACCTACTGGAGAGGAAACCCTGTTCTGGGGCGGCATGGGGGGGAGCAGGGGCAGTAGATGAAGTAGTAAGTCACCCTTCAGGGTCAGGCCCTAGGTCCCTAAGAACAGAATTAAAATCAGATCTTGTTTCTGTTCTGATAGTGCCTGTCAGTTGCCTGGGGTGCATAGGGGAAAGGGGGTCTGAAGCTGACAGGGATCGGGAAGCGGGTGAGCGGGGAGGTAGGCATGGCAAACCCAGGTGGGCACCCATCATTTGGGCATGGCATGTGTGCCCCGTCCTCCCTCTGCCCCGTCCTTCCCTCTTCTGTGGGCTGTTTAGCCCTGGCCAACCTGAGATACAGGTACACTGGAACTACAGGCAAATGCAGAAGAGGTAGGCAGTGCCACCTAGGAACTGCTTCCCGGGCCTTGGTAGTGCGATGGCTTCTAGGCTGGGGACAGTGGCCACCATCTTACAAGTTGAACCTTGAGAGCTAAGCAGAAAGGCCTTTGAGCTCCTGAGTGGAGATGGAGCAGGGCCGTGGGAGGCCTGTTTCCAGAGTTCCCTCCCTGTCCTAGAAGCCTTGCTTTGCCCCCAGGTGACAGCAGATTGTCAGCTGACTACAGGGCTGCCCACTTCCTACCCACATCCCTGACTGGTTTCACTCCTGGCTCTAACAGCATCTATCCACTCCCAATCTTTTCCACCCTCATCCTGAAGATAGGCATTCAATATGTAGCCCAGGCTGGTCTTAAACTCTCAATCCTCCTGCCTCAGCCTCTGGAGTGCTGGGATTATGACTGAGTACTACCTTGTCCAGCCCCCATCTGAACTCTCCGGCAACATTAAATGCCACACCACTGCCTCTCTCCCAGCCATGAGGCACCTCCAACAGGTCATCAACTGTGGGTTCAACTTGGTTTGTTTTCTTGTCTTCCTCTCTCAACCCCACTCCAGCTCTCTGTTCTTCAGGCTGGGGGTTCTGGGTCCCTGAATAGACATTAGAACAAGTGTTTGTGTGGACTGCTGCTTGAGAAGAGGGGAGCCCTGGCCCCACACTGCAGCCTGATGACACCCTCACTTTCAGCACCGGTGTGGAACTGAGTGCTGGGTGGGAGGAGAGCCTTTCTGGTGGACCCAGCACCGGAGGGTACTGAGGGTACTGTGGTAATGGCCATCAGAGAAGGCCTGGGCCCTGCAAATTTCAAATGTGACCCAACCCTAACTGACACTGAAGGCGCCGTGTAAATGAAGTCACTCTAGAATATAGTCTATAGATGCTTATATTTTGTTAACATCAAAACTAATACAGCATGTGTTAGTTCACAAAAATGTGTGTACTGTGTGCAGATAACATTATAAAGCGGTATTTAATTAAAATTCCAAGCAGTACCTTGGAGTTTGAGTCTTGTGTTCAGCTAATACTTCAGCAGCTGCCTAGTAGAATGTTCCATGTCAGTTCTGCTTAGTCATCCACATGTGATTACTGAGCACTCTAAACATGGCTAGTGTGACTGAGGAACTAAGGTTTTATATTGTGTGCATGTGTGAATGTGTGTGTGTGTCCCACATGTGGAATCCAGAGGACTTTTGGGGGTCAGTTCTCTCCTTTCACCATGTATGTGGGTGCCTGGCATCAAGCTTGGGTTGACAGACTTAGCAGCAAGCAGGTCTCCTTACCCACCACTCACTAGCCCCAAATGTTCTACCGCAGAGCCACACCCCTTTCTGTTACCGTGCTAAAAACACTGTGGCCAAAAGCAACGTATGGCTCCAGAGGGATAGGAGTCCATCATGGCAGGGAGGCATGGCAGCAGGAACAGGAAGCTGAGTCTTCACATCAGGAAGCAGAGAGAGCAAACTGGAAGTGGGAAAAGAGATAAAGTCCTTCCTTCAGGAAGCCTCCACCTCCTGAAGGGTCCAGAACCTCTCCAACAGCACCCAATTGGGGACCGGGTGTTCAAATATCCGGGCCTATGGGGGCATTTCTGTCAGATCACCACAATTCCCAAGTCCCATTCTTTCATCATCATTATCATCATCCCATCACCGTCATCATCATCATCAGTACCATCACTAGTTTTGCTATAGAATATAATTCAGCTTTATTCAGACAAAGATTACGTCTGGCACATCAGCCTGAGTTCTGCTGTTGTTTTGTTTTGGTTTTTTGTTTGTTTGATTTGGTTTGGTTTGGTTTTTTTCTAGGTTTTGGTTTGTATTTTGGTTTTGTTTTTAGTTTTTCGAGACAGGGTTTCTCTGTGTAGCCTTGACTGTCCTAGAATTTGCTCTGCAGACCAGGCTGGCCTCAAACTCAAGAGATTGCTTCCCCTGCTCCTGAGTGCTGGGATTAAAGGTGTGCACCACCACCACCACCACCACCGCCCGGCTCTACCGTGGATTTATAAAATCTCAAAACACACCAAGCAGAAGGTCAGCTGATTAAATATACAGAAAGAACAGGACGAGAGACAGAATCTCTTTCTCATTGTGATGTCAGGATGTATTCGTTCCTAGAACAGGCTGTTCTGTGATGTGGGTGATGGGAGGCCGAGTGGTGGTGTTTGCATTCAATACAGTGACTGCACCTTAAGCAACTGCTGTCCCAACCAGCAATTGCGAATCCAGAAACAGTTGGGCTGCACAGGCTGCAGCCAGGCAAGAATTCTGTTCCCTCAGGCATCAGCTCTCTCACAGCCACCAAAGAAACTTTATTTAAATCTTAATCCTTCTGTAGAACTCAGGATTCAAAGGTTGAGGTGAAATCCTGCCAGTTCAGAGAGGATGAATAACAAGTAGCTAACCTTCCCTCCTTGCTCCTGTCTCCAGAAAAGGAGGCCGCCCTTCTGCTCAGCCCCCACTTAAGAACCCTCGGTACCCTTAATTCCTCCCTACCACTTCCTGCCAGCTAGTTGCTGACTCAGTCTCCTTACCCCAGGTTAATTTTATTTAATCAAACAAATGTAACACATCTTTGCATCATTAACAGAAGCATCAGAAGTAAGTGTAACACGCTTTTACACAGCTAATGCTCCACAACAGAGTGGCCCTGAGAACAGTGCCCTGCCTTCTCCAGGAAGCCCAAGAAAGAAGTCTCAGCGTTGCTTTCTAGAAATGCCCTCCACTCTCAGGTTACTCTCTCGAAAGAAACAAAACCACAGAGCCCTGGTTTAGCTCTCCTAAGATTGTTTGATCATAATACAAAGGCACAAGAAATACGGCTGGGCTGTTATGCCCTGTGCTAACCTTCCAACCTTCCAGTACCAGCCCTGCCTGCTGCCCAGGACACTCAGGAAGCTGGGAAGCCTTGTCTTATTACACTGCCAAAAAGTTACTAAACATATTTTATCAAAATGTTCCCATTGCGGTATGGTGGCTGGAGAGAAGGGTGAGCATTTAAGAACACTTACTGCTCTTGCAGAGGACGTGAGTTGGGTGCCTAGCATCCACACAGCACTTCACAATCATGTGTAACACCGATTCTAGAGGATCCATCACCTTCTTCTGGACTGTGAGGGCATTGCACACATGTGAGTTCAGGGCCAGCCTGGTGTATAGAACTAGTTTCTGGACAGCCAACACTGCTCAAGGAAACCCTGTCTTGAAAAACAAAAACAAAAAACCCTTAAAGGTCTTTAGGGCTGGGTGTAGCTCAGTGACTGAGCATGCATAATGCCCTGGATTCCATCCCCAGCACCAAAAACAAATAACAAGATAAATAGGTAAATAAATAAATATCACTGCTGGTGCCATTACCTATTGGCTCAACCTGAGCAAATCTCATATTTTCCATTTATTTATTTTATGTATGTGTGGGCATATGTATGTGGTCTCCTTCACCCCGCAGGACGTTTGGGGTCCAAACAACCTGCAAAAGTTAGTTCTTCCCTTCCATCATACAGGCTCCAGAGATCAAACTCAGATTATCAGGCTCGGCAGCAGGCACTTTTATCTGATGTGCAGTCTCACTGGCCCTAAATCTCATATATTTTAAATCCTAATTTCTCCTCATTTTAACAGAGATAATAATGGTACCTTCTGCATCAGATGGTTTTGAGACTCTATTAACAGTTTCTGGAAGTTTCTAGAAAAAAAATAACCTCTTAATAATAGGTGGGTGGTCAGTAAGTATTAAATTTTTATCTTTAAAAAAGAGTCCTGGGCTGGGAGGTGGTGGCGCACACTTTTAATCCCAGCACTCGGGAGGCAGAGGCAGGCAGATATTGGTGAGTTTGAAATCAGCCTGGTCTGCAGCGCTAGTTCCAGGACAGCTAGAGCTGTTACACAGAGAAACCCTGTCTCGGGAGGGCAGGGTGGAAGAGTCCTGGATAATTTCAAGGCTTGGGTGAAATATATCTTTTTCAGGTGTTTGGGATGGAGCTACATGACACAGGATAAGGTCCGCCCATCTGAGCCTCGGAGACAGTGCGATCTATTACAGCAGTTCACTTGTCTTCTATTTACTTGCTTTTGGACAGTGTCTCCTGTGTCCGAGACTGTCTGAAAGAAGACCTTGAACTTCTGATCCTCCTGCCTCCACCTACTAAGCACTGAGATGCCAGGAGTGCACTGTCATGCCTTGCTGTTAAAACTTTCAAGAAAGTGTCTAGAAATACGAATACCCTGACATTCCCTTCTAGAGAATAAAAGTAGACATATCTAAACAGTTTCTATTAACAGATAACTAAATGTAAGCTTCAACCTTGCTAGGTATGGTGGGAAAGGCAGGTGGACCTCTGTAAGTTCGAGGCCCTCCAGAACTATATAGCAAGACCCTGTCTGAAATAAAGAAAGAGAATAAACAACCTGGAAATATATGTATACATACACACTCATATATAGTTGTATTTATATGAAGCACTTGGAAAAATAGGTTCTTTCCTAATTTGTGTGTGCCTGCACACACATGTGCCTGACCTGTAGAGGTCAGGAGTCAGCTCTTGACTGCCATCTTGCTGTGGCTGGGTCACCCTTGCTCCAAGTGGATTCTCCTGTCTGTGCTGCCCATCTCACTGAGGGAGTTCTGGGCAACAGATGGGCACTACAGTATCCAGCTTTTTACATGGATTCTGGGGATCAAACTCACTCAGATTTATGTAGCAAGGACCTTGACCTGCTCAGCCATTTTTCCAGCACGATTCTTTAAAGTCATTGGGAAAAAAATAATTTAAAGAGTGAGTCATGATAATTCACACTTGTAATTCCAGCACTCTGGAGCCAGAGGCAGGAGGATTGCCTTGAGTTTGAGACCAGTCTAAACGACACAGTGAGTTCCAACAAAACATAAAACAAAATTTTGGATGTTAAATGCCAATAGGTTGCCTCCATGGGTAAGGGTGCTTGCCACTAAGCCCGGTGACCTGAGTTCAATTCCTGGTACTCACATGACAGAAGGGAAAAACTGACTCCTTCAAGTTATCCTCTGTCCTGCACAGACAGAGAGGATGCAAATGCACACAGAAACAAATAAGTGTAATAAAAACTCAAAGTCAAATGGAAAGATGCAAGAGCAGTAGCATAAAAATTACAAATCACCAAAAAAGAAAGTAAAGCTGGACATAATCATGCAGACTCATAATCTCAGCCGGAAGACTGCAAGTTCAAGGCCAGCCTGGGCTATAAAGTGAGACTGTAAAAAAAGAAAAAGATAGGGGGATTTTTTTTTTTAAATGGAGATTGCCGGACTTGGAGAGACGGCTCAACAGTTAAGATCACTTGTTGCTCTTGCAGAGGGCCAAAGAGGGGTTCCTAGCACTCACAAGACTGCTCATAACTGTCTGTAACTCCAGTTCTAGGGTACTGATGCCCTCTTCTGGCTTCCACAGGCACCTACCTGCACGTGTTGCACATATGTACTCAGATACGCACACATACTTTGTTGTGGGACGTTTTGATCAAGCTCTGACACTCCCGAGACTGCCCAATAAAGTTATACCGTGAATCAGGGGGCGAAGCCAGCAACTAGCTGACTGGAATTGGCCATAGAGAAGCCAGCAATATGGATAGAGAAGATGCAGGAAGGAAGGGGCAGGGACTGGAGTTTGAGCTTCCTCTTGGTTCTGGGACAAGGGAAGAGACATGTTCTTTGCAGTATATCCAGCCAAAAAGCAAGGTCAGCTAGTTGGTAGTTAGCCTCTCTGAGCTAGCATGTTTTCACCCCAGCCTTTGAGTCTTCTGAGTCTTTCTGATAAATAGAACAATAGAGACTTAATTTAAACCTACGTATCACAATCACAGCAGAGCTGGGGCTACGGGACTGGATATCCTACCTGGCTGAGGTCTGAGTGGCCAGCAGGGCACTGACTGAGGGGCTCTGGGGTGGCAGATGATAAATATCAGTAGATTCATATGCAGCCAGCAAGCTGACAGAAAAACGTAACACACTGTGGTGGTTTGAATAAAAATGCCTCCCAAAGGCTCATAGATTTGAATGCTTGGTCACCAGGGAGTCGCACTATTGGGAACTATGGTCTTGTTGGAGTAGGCGTGGCCTTGTTGGAGGAAGTGTGTCACTGGGGGTGGGCTTTGAGGTTTCAGAAGTTCAAGCCAGTCCCAGTGTCTCACTCTTCCTGTTGCCTGCTGAGCTCTCAGCTACCTCTCGAGCACCATGTCTGCCTTCGTGCTGCCATGAAGACAATGAACTGAACCTCCGAATCTGTAAACCAGCCCCAATTAAATGTTTTCATTTACAAGAGTTGCCGTGATCATGATGTCTCTTGCCAGCAATAGAACATTGACTAAGATACATACACATACAATAAAATAAATCTTTTTAAAATATGAACATCACAGCCAGGTAGTGGTGGCACACGCCTTTTATCCCAGCACTTGGGAGGCAGAGGCAGGCAGATCTCTGAGTTCAAGGTCAGCCTGGTCTACAAAATGAGTTCCAGGACAGCGAGGGCTACACAGAGAAACCCTTTCTCAGAAAGAAAGAAA
>JAQHUG010000134.1:4100502-4121146 GCA_028555095.1 Dicrostonyx torquatus
CTTAAATTAACCCATAATTCTTAACTGTGTTAGCCACATGGCTTGGTACTTTTTATTAGTGAGGCATTCTTACCTTGCATCCTCTGAATCTGGGTGATAACTGCAGACTGAGCCTTGCCCCTTCCCAGAATTCTCCTATTCTGGTAGGCCCCACCTATACTTCCTGCCTGGCTACTGGCCAAACAGCATTTTATTAAACCATGCAAGTGACAAATCTTTACAGGGTACAAGACCATTGTCCCACAGTACATCTCTAATTCCTTACAGAACTGAATTTTTTCTGTCATTGATGACATGCCAGTGACATGGTGACATTGCATGAAACTCGGTGCTGTCTGCTTTTGTTCAGCAGCCCTTGCTGAGCAGCTGTGAGTCAGAAACTGGCAGGGCCTGGGAATCTGAAGGCACGGGCAGTTGGATGATTTGTCAGCAGTTGAATAACCTGAGAACAGAGAAGGGAGCGGAGTGTGAGAGCCCAGCCTTTCCTGATGAAAGCTGTAGTGAGACACTCTCCTGGGGGCTCCCATCAGACCTATAGGCCAAGGGGCAGCTCAGAATCTCCAGGGATGTGGTATATCTTCAAACCTCCAGTTCTATGTGGTGCAGATGCAGTCCTACTTTTCCTGCGACTTTGATGCTGTGCTTCTGGCACAGTTGTGTAAAATTCAACATGGTACAGGCACATGGACACCCAGAGAAGCAGGAAACCCAATTGAGAACTAAGAAGCTAAAGGCTCCAGAGGAGGCAGCGCTAGAACCTCAGAGAGACCAAGAAAAATGAGCCTGTGGGGGAGAGACTGGGAGTGAAGGAAGGGGGGCCTCGAGGGCACACTGCAGAAAGTGGGTTCTGGTGCTTAGGAAGCCTTGGTTGTCAGTAGCAAGGGGAGTTGAAGCCAAGAGAGAATGACAGCTGCTTGGGAGACTAAACCCCAGAGGGAGTGGAGTGGAGGAAATAAAGTAGTGAACCCACTCTACAGGGAGTGGGTAGGAAGAGGAGCAGGTAGTTGAAGCCAAGGTAGAACCGATGGTGGGGATCCAACATGAACAGGCTTCCATGCCGAGGAAGAGTTGGATGGTATAGCAGACAGCAGGATGAGGCCCCGTTAGGGAGTGTGACTGGCTGGCCCTACAGGTGAGCTACGCAGTGTCCCCCAGTGCCTGGCAGTAGGTGTCTAGAATATTGACAGAACAAGGATAGATGCTATTTTTTAAGGTTGTCTTGAGAGGTATAGAATAATGGGAAACTCTGCTTTTTTGTTTTTGTTTTTTGTTTTTTTGTTTGTTTGTTTGTTTGTTTGTTTGTTTCGAGACAGGGTTTCTCTGTGGCTTTGGAGCCTGTGCTGGAACTAGCTCTTGTAGACCAGGCTGGTCTTGAACTCACAAAGATCCGCCTGCCTCTGCCTCCTGAGTGCTGGGATTAAAGGTGTGTGCCACCACCGCCCGGCTTTGTTTCTGTTTTTGAGACAGGTTTCTCTGTGTAGCTTTGGCTATTCTAGAACTCACTCTGTAGACCAGGCTGGCCTCAAAGTCACAGCCTCTGCCTCCCGAGTGCTGGAATTACAGGCATGTGCCACCACTGCCTGGCTGGAAACTCCACTTTTTTTACCCCATAGTTAATAACTAGTATGAAATGTATCCCATGTAAGCAGTGCATCTGAAGCCTGTGTCCTTCAAAATGAAAGGGAATTCAGAAGTGCAGTCATGATAATCATGATCACTCAGTGTCTCTGTCACTCGATGTGGAACTCGTGGTTCCTTCAGTTCCACATCATGTCCAAAGGTACACAGTGTGATGAGTGTGGTGTGGTTTCCTGAGGAACGAGACACAGGCACATTCTGCCCCAGTATTTCACAGAAGGACAGTGTCAGCTCGAGGTCCCTGACTCTAAGTACACAATCTCTAAAAGTTGAGGAGTGTGTCTTTTGGGTTGTCTTCCAGCTTTAGTTGTATGCTGTATACTCTTAGCTGTATACTCTTAGCTGTATACTCTTAGCTGTATACTCTTGAGTGTGTGTTCATGAACACCTTTTAGAGGGAACTCGGGGACCTAAGCAACTTAATTATTTGAGAGTCTGCTCAGGGAAAAAAAAAAACACACACACACTGGGTAAGAAAGGCAGAGCCTCACAGACAGCATTTCAGGGTGCAGATGGCGAGCAGACCGTGTGGGTGTGATTCTGCTGGGCCACTTCCAGTGTTTGCCACCTAAAACCCAAAACAAATATGTGAGGGCCACTCCGGCTCCCACTTTCCCTCTCTCTGCTTGTAAACCAAAGTACATGTTGATGCGCTCCTGTCACATCGTCCTTTTCATCCCGTTTTCACCAGGAAGTGTTTGCTTTTTCGCTTCTTCATATTCCATTGCCCCATAAAATCTGCTAAGCAAATCAGGTTTGCAGATAGAAAATTCATTTGCGAGAGCAGGAGCTGACTTAAATGCTGATTGATCTTTCCTGGATAAAGTCATTTTGCTTGATGAATTGCTGTCTTGAGGATAGATTGACTGCAACATGATAAGGCCTTCAGGGTTTTTTTTTCCATTGTTTTCTTTTCTTTCTTTTTTTTTTTTAAAGCAGTGTCTGGCAGATATCCTAGAACTTTGCCCACAGAGAAGATGCTTCGAGACACCATGAAATCTTGGAATGATAGCCAGTCAGATCTCTGTAGCAGCGATCAGGAAGAGGAAGAGGAGATGGTATTCGGTGAAAATGAAGATGACTTGGAAGAGATGATGGATCTAAGCGACCTGCCCACCTCACTTTTTGCTTGCAGTGTCCACGAAGCGGTGTTTGAGGTCCAAGAGCAGAAGGTAGGCACACCCCCAGTCCCTACACTTACACCATGGGAAGTATAGAAAGCTTTGGGTAGACAGGCCCGAGAGCCTGAGACGTGAAATAACAGAAAGTGTGTGCTACACTGGGTCCCTCACTGTATCTTAGGAGAGTCGCGGTCTGCCACTCACAGGTGTGCTGCAGAGCCAGTCCTACTCCACCTTGGCTCTTAGTGAACTCTCAAGGCTCATTAAATGTGCTTTTCATTCATTCTCTTATTCATTGAGTTTTGGAGACTAATTGAGGAAAAGCTTTTTTAATGTTTTACTCAAAGATATTAAAATATACATAATGTGAATCATTAGTAATTTTATATTTCTGTACATAATGTGATTCTGCCATATACATTCTGTCATCCCCTCTTGTGCCTTTCCCACCTCCACCACTAATTCCTCCTTTACCCAACAGGCTGGTGTAGTTTTTGAGACAAGGTCTTACTCTGTGGCCCAGGCTGGCCTGGGATTGGCTGTGTGATTCAGGCCAGCCTGGGATTGGCTGTGTGGCCCAGACTGGCTTGGAATTAGATGTGTGGTTCAGGCTAGTCTAGAGCTTCCAGTGATCCTCCCAGCTCTAACTCCTGAATGCTGAGATATGTCACAGGGATATGTCACTACACTCAGCCTCCAAGCACATGGTTTTTTCTTGGCTTCCTCCTCCTTGTGCATTCACTGAAGGAGGAATTTGGTTTTTTCCTGGGGCTTATTGCATGTAGGTTATTAGGATTAATTATCATTGTTAACATTTCTGGTAGTACTTTGTATGGTTTGGAAGGAAAAATATGATTATCTTTTTAAAGTTATTTATTTACTTAGAAACTGTGTATGTTTGTGCCTGTGTCTGTGTGTGTGAGTGTAATCGTGATCTCATAAAAGCCTACATACCTTTTTTCTTTCTCTGAGTCATAGTCTCACTGTGTGGTCTAGGCTGACATCTGGGCAATCCTCCTCAGCCCTCTGGGCACTGGGTATACAGGTAGAAACCACCACTCCTGATTTGACCCTTACATGCTAACTATCTACACAAAGAACTTTCCTTTCAGTGAGACCCGTTCTCACTCTGTAGCCCAGGCTGGTCTTCGTTCAGTGTCTTTCAGGGGCAGAGCTGGATACACGCTCACCTGCAGCATAGGTTGGGGGACAGAGTGTGAATTAAGTAGGTTCCTGAGTCATGGTGTACAGTCCTGTAGTGGGGCTGGTGGGTCGGCGACAAAATGGAAAGTTAGTCCTTCTAGAAACATTGGAAGTCCATCAAGGTTTCAGTGGGCAAGTGCACAGCCAGGCTCAGTAAGTCTCTCAGAAGGGCATGTGGCATTGTGGAAGAGCTGTGAGTTAGAATTTTACAGAGAAGAGGAAGGATGCTTTAGCCAGAGGAAACCAGATATACCAAGAAACCCAATTAGGACAGTGTGTAGCAGGAGCGAGAGTGGTTGGCACACGGGCGAAAAGTGTCCAAGTCAAGAACATTTGGCTGGGAGGCGGATGTTGAGCCATCCTGTGAAGTACCCTGATGCCAAGTGGAAGAGCTGGCCCTTCTGCAGGATGCAGTCCCGAGGGCTTCTGAGCAAAGGGCGGCAGTCCAAACTGCATTGGGCATATGTGTGTCCTGGGGAGACTCAGGAGTCCTGTGAAGATGAGAACCTACGCCACAGGGGCTGGCGGGTATGGTCAGTCACAAAGGCTTCCTTTGCAGGCTGTTTTATCTCACAAATGCTGCTGCTTTGCCCAGTTCAACCAGTTTAGAAACCTGAAATTATCCATCCTGTTGTTCTCACCTGTCTAAGAGCTTCAAATTTTATGTTAGAGATGATTTATTTGTTAGCCTAAGAAAGCACCAGTAAATCCAGTCCTTTGTATCTATCAGTGGATATAGCATCCCTGAGTTCCACAGTCACTGATGGAAAATGTTCCATTAAGAAATTGTATCTAGCACAGGGCATATACAGCTTTAATCCCAGCACATGGGAGGCAGAGGGAGGGGAGGTGGGTCTCTGTGAGTTGAAGGCCAGCCTGGTCTACATAGTGAGTTCCAGGCTAGCCACAAGGGCTGCATAGTGAGACCCTGTCTCAGAAAAAAAAATAAAGAGGACAAAAAGAAAGAATAAGTTGTTTCTGTACTGAATATTTACAGGTGTTTGTTGTTCCTAGCAATGCAATATGAAGACTGTTCACACTGTATTCTGGTTAGATCACCTAGAGGTTGTTCAGTGCATCTGGAGCAGTGTGCCAGTTCTTTGCAAATACCACCCTGTTTATATCCGGCATTTACTCTACAAGCATTTTAGTATCTGACAGGATCGTAGGACCACTTTATCTTAAGATTACAAGTTCATAGGGGCAGTGAGATGGATCACTAGGGGAAAGGTGCTTGCTGTTCAAACGAGGCAAGCTTGACAACCCCTGCCCCCCAGAAACCCACAGGAAGGTGGAAGGAGGGCATGGGCGCCACACGGTTCCAAGACTCCCCAACACCTACTCATGCACACAGGTAATAACAGATACACGTCCTTATTAGGAGGAGCTTCACACCAGGAAATTTACTTCGTTTTTTTTTTCCACACATGGCCTGGGAAAGTTTTGACTTGATGGAAAATTGAGTTCTTGTTGATTTTCTTTTGCTCTTCTTCTTCTTCTTTTTTTTTTAAAGTTTTTTTGTGGTATATGTGTATGGGTCTCCAAAGAAACTAGATGAGGGTGATAGATCCCTTGGAACTAGCATTGTAGGTGGTTGTGAGCCATTTACAATGTAGATGCTGGAAAATGAATCTGGGTCCTCTGTAAAAGCAGCACATGTGGTCAGCCACTAAGCCGTTTTGTTTTGTTTTTTCAAGACAGGGTTTCTCTATAACATCCCTGGTTGTCCTGGAACTCACTTTGTAGAGCAGACTGGCCTCAGATTCAGAGATCTACCTGCCTCTGCTTCCCGAGTACTGAGTTTAAAGGCGTGCACCACCACTGCCCGGCTGTGTGTAGCCTAGTGTTTTAGGGTTACTATTGCTGGGATGAAACACCATGGCAGAAGTAGCTTGGACGCAAAAGGGTTTATTTTCCACATCACTGTTCATTATTGAAGGAAGCCAGAACAGGAACTCAAAGCAGGGCAGGAACCTGGAGACAGGAACTGATGCAGAGGCCATGGAGGGGTGCTGCTTACAGGGATGGCATCACCCATTAATGGACTGGGCCCTCCCACATCAGTCTTTAAGAAAACACCCTTCAGGCTTGCCTACAGCCTGAACTTCCAGAGACATTTTCTTTCTTTCTTTTTTTTTTTTTTTTTTGATACAGGGTTTCTCTGTCACTATGGAGCCTGTCCCGGAGTTGCTTTGTAGACCAGGCTGGCCTCAAACTCAGAGATCCTCCTGCCTTTGCCTCCCGAGTACTGGGATTAAAGGTGTGCACCACCACTACTGGGCCACAGAGGCATTTTCTTAACTG
This sequence comes from Dicrostonyx torquatus, assembly GCA_028555095.1. Classification (NCBI taxonomy): domain Eukaryota; kingdom Metazoa; phylum Chordata; class Mammalia; order Rodentia; family Cricetidae; genus Dicrostonyx; species Dicrostonyx torquatus. The sequence goes on from JAQHUG010000134.1 coordinate 4,106,769, forward strand.
AGGTTCCCTCCTCTCAGATGACTTTAGCTTGTGTCAGACTGGTATCACTCTATCCAGCACATCCAGGCTAGCCTCGGCAGCTTCTGATCTTCTTGCCTCCGCTTCCCAAGTGCCGTGATTACAGGCACATGCTACCACACTTGGCTCCGCCCCTTATCTCTTTCCTCTCTTATTATCTTATTTTGCTTAATTTTTCTTTTGTTGTGCAAGTAATCCACATAGTGTAGAAATCGGAACTGAACACCTCCAGTGGACTTTGGGAAGACTAATCCTTCCTGCAAGATCAATACTGAAATTAAACACTTTAAAAATAATCTGCTCTGGGCTGGGCGGTGATGGTGCACACCTTTAATCCCAGCACTTGGGAGGCAGAGGCAGGCAGATCTCTGTGAGTTTGAGGCCAGCCTGGTCTACAAAGTGAGTTCCAGGATAGCCAAGGCTATACAGAGAAATCCTGTCTTGAAAAACAAAACAAAATAAAACAACTGTTCCAAACTTGAAAAGATTTTCACACACACCTTTTTTTTTTTTTTTTTTTTTTTTATGAGACAGGGTGTCATGTACCCAAGGCTTGTCTCACACTTGGTCGGTAAGGACGACCTTGAGCTTCTGATCTCTTGCCTCTGCCTCCTGAGTGCTGGGATATAAGCTTACACCAGCATGCACATTTTATGTGGTGTTGGGGATGGAACCTGAAGCTTCATGCATGCACTGTACAAACTAAGCCACATCCCACGCCCCTCACCAGTGTTTGGTTTGGTTTGGCCTCTCTATATAACCCTGGCTGTCCTGGAACTCATAGAGAACCACCTGCCTCTGCCTTCTGAGTGCTGGAATTAAAGGTGTGCACCACCACCGCCCGGCTTTTTTTTTTTTTTTTGCCTTGGGGTACATGTTTTTCTTTTTAATAATTTATTTTTATTTTATGTACATTGGTATTTTGCCTGCATGTATCTCTGTGTGATGGTGTCAGATCTTGGAGTTACAGACAGTTGTTAGCTGCCATGTGGCCATGTGGGTGCTGGGAATTGAACCTGAGTCCCCTGGAAGAGCAGTCAGTACTCTTAACCACTGAGCCATCTCTCCAGCCCCGGGATACATGTTTTTCTAATGTGTACCTTAGGTCTGTGTGTTATAGTGGACTCAGTCAATGTTAATATAGAGTGAAGTTCTGTATATATGTATGTGGGGTGTATGTGTGTGCATGTACACATGCACTTGCGTGTGTGTGTGCACGCATGTGAGCACTTACACATATGCTTGTGAGCACATGTATGCTTGCATGAGGTGGTCAGACATTAATATCAGGTGTCTCACTGGTTCAGCTAGTCTAACTCTCCAGCTCCTCACTCCCCCTAGACACTGGGATCACAGGCCATCATGCCTGCTCAGCTTCTTCTGTGGGGTCTGGGTGTCTAAACACCAGTTCTCAACTTGAGTGCCAACTGTTCACTGAGGCATCTCCCCAGCCTCAGAGAATTACTCTAGGTAGGACTGGCTGGTATGAAAGTCATGTGTCCGGTGTCCCTTTGTATACAGACTGTATATCTGTTGCTGTAGGTACCCATAGGACACTGGCTTTGAATGCTTTCTTGTGGTGATGGGCATATGAAGGTAGCTCTGCCTGACCCCCGAGTCCTGTTTTTGATGGGGACACTCAACATCACCAAGTGCAGAGAGCACCTGGATTGAATACTCAGGTCATCGGATATGGCAGCAAGCACCTTTACCCATGAACTATCCGCTGCCCTGAGGGATGGGTTTTCCATGGTAGTGGCTGAGGACCAGCAGTGAAGGCTGCACAGGGAAGGAAGAAGAGCTCTGTTCTGAAATTACAGTATTCTAACCTCAGCTCTTTCCTAGTCTGCCTAACCAAAACACTACTGAAACTGTTCAGTATTTGAATTTTATTTATTTACTTTTGATTTTTCAAGACAAAAATTCTCTGTGTGATACCCTTTGCTGTCCTGGAACTCACTTTGTAGACCAGGCTGGCCTTGAACTCACAGAAACCTGCTTCTGCCTCCGCCTCCCGAGTGCTAGGATTAAAGGTATGTGACACCATTGCCTAGCTTAATATCTGAAGATTTTAAAGGCAAGTCTATAAAAAGACACTGTGATTCCAGCATCCAAGAGGCAGAGGCAGGTGGCTCTCTGTGAATTTCAGACCAGCCAGTGCAACATAGTGAGAGACACTCTCAGAACAAGACAGTGAGTAGTAAATCGGCTTTATTTACTGCACACTTCACACACACATCATATGTACATGTGCTGTTTCTGAAACCTTTGAAGCTGAAGTATTTAACGAAGCTAGCCGTGTTCAGTCAGTGCAGACTGCTGATGTGAGCACGAGTCACACGACGTCCACCCTGAACTCCTTCCAGAGAGGGGCTCTCAGGAAGGAAAGGAGTGCACTTCATAGGGTCTTCACCCAGCTGCTTCTCTTCCGCAGGCGTTCTGTTAACAGGAGTATTTTGTTCTTCTTCCCACTTCTCTCTGCCTTGCTGCCCTCCTCGCAGGAGAGGTTCGAAGCTCTGTTCACCCTCTATGATGACCAGGTCACATTCCAGTTGTTCAAGAGCTTCCGTAGAGTGAGGATCAACTTCAGCAAGCCCGAGGCTGCAGCAAGAGCTCGGATAGAGCTGCACGAGAGTGACTTCCATGGCCAGAAGCTGAAGCTTTACTTCGCACAGGTGGGGTGTGCTACATGGCTGCGTGTCCCCACAGCCACTTCTCTGTCACAGCTCTTGACAGTTCTCCCTCCAGCGCTGGGTCAGAGGTTTGTGAAGTTGACATTCTCGTGAGCAGAGCAGACGATGTCATGTTTTCTCTTACTTTACATACCTAAGTTCGTTATCTTAGGAGCATATTAAGCCTTCTGTCTTTGTTTTGCTGCAGCTAACAGTTAAGGGATTTATTTTTGTGGCGGCTTTGCTCAGCTAAGGCTCTACAAGGGTTAAGCCCTGACCTTCAAGGTTAGTGCATTAAATGTTCTCTGCATCTAAAATGGCACTTAGGATGTGACATATATGGGAGAACAGAAAAAAAATCTTCAAGGGCCATCATGAAGGCTCAGTGGGTAAAGGTGCTTGCCACTAAGCTTAACGACTGAGTTTCATCCCTGGAACCCACACATACATGGTGGGAGGAAAGAGCCGACCTGTGTCCTCTGCCCGCCCACAAGCCTTTTCCTCTCTTCTAAGACTGGAGCTTTGTCGCGAGTCAGCTCTCCCACTGAATTAGTTAGGGTTACTGATCTGCGGTGAAATCTATAATGTAATCTGTGATGAAACACCATGGTCGAAAGTAGCTTGGAGACTAAAGGATTTTTCCTGAATCACCTTCCATTGAGGGAAGCCAAGGCAAGAGCTCCTGGGCAGGAACCTGGAGCCAGGAGCTGATGCAGAGGCCATGGAGTGGTGCTGTCTACAGGCTTGCTCTTCATGGTTTGCTCACTTGCTTTCTTATAGAACCCAGGACCCCAGTCCAAGGTGTTACCACCCTTATGACTGGGCCCTCCCACGTTAATCACTAATTAAGAAAATGCTCTCCAGGCTTGCCTACATCCAATCTTAATTGAGGTTCCCTCCTCTCAATGATGAAAGCTTGTGTCAAGTGACATAAAACTAGCTAGCACACCCACTGTAACAAGTAAGAGATAATAACTGTAACAGAGAAAAGTCTTGGCTCCTGGTTTTGAGGTTTTGGTCCATATATGATCATCCCTTTTCTTTTGGTCCTGCAGTGGGGGTAGCGCATGAAGACAAAGCCAAGCTATTCATCTCATTCATGGGAAACAGGAAGAGTCAGGGACTGGGGTGCCACTGTGCCTTAGAGTGACTCCTAGCGACTAAAGACCTCCCTGGCTCCTAAAGGCTCCCGTTTCACCCCTCAGGGGAGCAAGCCTCTACCATATAGGCCCTGAGGAACACTTAGAGCCCAGAGCCCAGACACAGTTACTGCTGTGCATTTCTCTGTCTGTCTGTTTGCACATTGATTCTCTCAACTCATGTTTATCAAGATCCGGTGTGTATGGCCCTGTACAGTGAGCCAGGTGGACCCGGTCTCCCTCCTGGAAGATCACAAACGCTTTAGGATCATTTTTAATCACCCTCTAAGAAAGTAACAATTACCATAAAGATGGAAATGAAGAAAACGAAGACATTTGCAAAGCGATCATGGTCATGTCCTTCCCTGCAGGTGCAGGTGTCTGGAGAGGCTCGGGACAAGTCCTACTTACTGCCGCCACAGCCCACCAAGCAGTTCCTCATCTCCCCTCCAGCCTCCCCGCCAGTGGGGTGGAAGCAGAGTGAAGACGCGATGCCTGTGATCAACTATGACTTACTCTGTGCTGTCTCCAAGCTGGGACCAGGTAACGGCTTCTGCTTTTGCTCTTACTGTTCCCAGTAAGTATCAGAGATGGTGTTCAGTAGGGGGTATGGAGCCCAGCAACAGCAGGCTATCCAGTGGACACTGCAAGCACACCAGTCTGGGTCCACACTTGACTGTATTTCCAATGCTGTGGTCCTCAGCCAGCTGCCAAGCCCGTGTTCTCTGGTTGTGAACGTTAGATGGTTTGCACAGCATGATAATATTCACTGTCAGTGATTCAGCTAGGCATTCACACAGGCTGTTAGCAAACACACTTGCTACTTTCTCTCTGCAACCCAGTCCAGCACTGAGAGATGGCAGCTGCTTTGCATTATTTACTCATCAGTAACCTGTCACCCCTTTCAGAGTTTCTCTTTATTATTTTTCCTCTTTTATTTCTCCCCCTACCCCAAGACAGGATTTCTCTGTAGCTTTGGAGCCTGTCCTTGAACTAGCTCTGTAGACCAGGCTGGCCTGGAACTCACAGAGTCCTGCCTGCCTCTACCTCCCGAGTACTGGGATTAAAGGGGTGCACCACCACTGCCTGGCTTCTTTTTTGTTTCTTACTTTTCTTCTTTACTTGCTGTCTCTCTCATCTCCTTAGTAATGTGAGGAGCTGATTCCCTGCTGTTAAGGACAGCATGTCTCTTCAGGGCACTTCAGAGGCATCTGAGAAGAAAGAGCTTTATGCTTGTGGACATTTGAACTCTTTCAGATGTCAGGTCCTACACTAGAAACTGCTGCCTGGAGCCTAGCCAGGGCCTCCCATGAGACCTAAAACCTTTAGAATGTAGCTAACTCACCTCAGTTGTTTGTAGAACAGCAATTGGCATTTATATTAACAATTTAATTAGTATTTATGTAATCTAATCAATGGGTTCCCATCTTAGTGAGCACAAAGCCAAAGTAAGCATAGGACATAGGAGTGGAGAAAACTCCCTCACCTGCAAGAGAGATAGGAGCTAGTTCCAAAGCAGGGCACTCCCTGAAGGAAGGAAGCTTGAGTATGTTCACACGGTGTCTGGCCCATTCCTGAGTATGCTCAGTTTAAAGTCATGGAGATTAACATGATGGCCAGGATGTTGTTGTGAATAGGATGGTTTCAGGGTATGCTGAATGGGGCTGCCCTGAAGGTGCCTGTGTGATTATCAGCCATGCTTGGACCTTAACTCCCAGAACAGAAAGGACAGAGTCTTTAACAAATGGAACTTCTGCAGGACATGGCATTTACCTTGAACAACACTTGGGAGGCAGAGGCAAGCAGCCCTCTGGGAGTTCCAGGCCAATCTGCATAGTGAGACCCTGTCGAGAGGAAAAAAGGGAAATTTTTAATACCAGCAGGCTAAGCCCCTCTGGTGTGTACATATATGTATGTATGTATGTATATATATATGTATATATGTATATATACATATAAATGATATATAATTTTACAGAGTTTAAGCAACAAACCCACCAAGGCAACACATGCCTACAATCCTAGCACTTGGGAGAATGGAAGCAGAAAAATTGAAGAGTTCAAGGCCAGCCTCAGCTACAGCAGCAAATTTCTGACTGACTCAGATTTCATGAGACTCAGTCTCAAAAATCAGCAGCTGTTAAATGAATTAGTGGAAGAGGAAGTTGGGAGATAAAATAAATTAACTCCTTCCATTGACAACAAGGCTCCTTCTTGTGCTTGCCTCGGCAGGGGAGAAATATGAACTGCACGCAGGAACCGAGTCCACCCCCAGCGTGGTTGTGCACGTCTGTGAAAGCGAAACTGAAGAGGAAGAAGACACAAAAAACCCAAAACAAAAAATCACGCAGACCCGGCGCCCAGAAGCTCCCACAGCTGCACTGAGTGAGCAGCTGGACTGTGCACTGTGAACCCAGCCACTGCACCTGTGCCTCCCGCTGCTACTGCTGCACCTGCACTGGAGCACAGCCACGAGATGCTGCTGCATCCATCTGGCAGCAGGGGTCAGCCTTGCCAGGCCAGAACTGGGGTGAAGTAGCAGATGCGGCCAGCTGTTTGAAATTTGAGCAATGCTCCAAATGGCACTTTAAGTGACAAGGTTAGCCCCCACCTTGTGGCACCTGACTCCTCCCCAGAAACATTAGGACCCAGAACGTAGAGCTCATTGGGTACCAAAGGGCAGAATTAGGGTCACCCAGTGCACTACCATTTTTACAGATTTAAAATTTAGTCTCATAATTTCAGTAATTTGGTGTAGGTATTCTTTGTACCAGTGTGGTCGTGTCTAACAAATACATTGAGCAAAGGCTGAATGTCGCTCAGTATACGTGACCTTTTTTGGCACAAAAAGAAACCTTAGATCCAAAATCATTTGTAGAAGCCTTTTTTTCTTCAGTATTTTTCCACTAGCCTTGGAGATGAACTGCCAAATGAGTGAGATTATCAGATCGAAACGGCATGCGCAGACATGTTCTTGGCTCTCCTTAGTATCACTCTTGCGGTTGGTGGAGGTGGTGTCCAGAACCATGCTCCCATTGCAGCCCTCCCAGCCTGGACCCTGCAAGCAGGATGTTTCACTGGGAAGCTTGGCTGGTGATGATATGGAGTTGCAGCCTGTGAAGGACAGCTCTTCAGTTTCTCTCTTGACCATCCTAGTGCTGGCTTGTCACTGCTTGAGTTGTCCTATGCTATGTGTAGATCTGTGATGTTAGTCCAGTCTTAAATTTCAGAAAATAATGATAAGACTTTCTGAAGATCACTTTGAATTGGGAGGTGTTTCATTTTTTTATTTTCTTTGAAGACAGGGTTTCACTTTGTAGCTAGCTGGCTTAAAATCCTATGTGACCCTCCTTCCAAGTGCTGGAATTACAGGGAGTGAGCCACCATGCACTTCAAATTTTTCCATTCAAGTGTTCAACTGTTTGGAAAGAAGAAAATCACCATTACTTTTTTTTGAGACAAGGTCTTACACTGTCTAGCCTGAGACACACTATGTAGCCCAGACTGGCCTTGAGCTCAAGACCATTTGTTCTCCTTCCTCAGCCACTTGAGTCCTGGGATTGAAGGTATAAACCACTGTGTGCCGTCCATGCTTCCCTTTTTAATGAAAGTTTCCATCTTGGCTTGCAGTCAACTTTCAGATGGAACTGCTTCTTGCTCTTGAGGCTGTATTTGAGCCTCTGTAGGTGAGTGCAGCATCACTAGTGTGCTGGGGCTGCAGTCCCTCTTACAGAAGGCTCTCCTGCCAAAGAGTGCTCTGCTCCAGGTGGGTCTGCTGGTCCACTCACTGCTCTCTTACTGCACAGCAAGTGTCCAGGGCTGGCTGGGATATATGAATGGACTGGGCATCGAACTAAGAAACGAGCTTGGCAGCTACTGTAAAGAAAGAGAAATGGAGACATTGAAGCCATGATGGCTATGTTCTTTGGGTGACATGTTAGAGCAGAGTGTCTTTTGTGGTAGAATTGATTTCTGAAGATTTTAAACTGTATTGCACACAAATGTCTGACTTGTTGAAACAGGGTCTCATATAGTCCTGGTTGACATCAAACTTTTGCTATGTCTCAAGGACAACCTTGAACTCCTGCCTCTATCCCCTAAGTGCTAGGATTGCAGATGTGCCCCACATCACCAACAACAGCAACAACAGGAAGGGTTGTTCTTGCCCTGAGATACTCAGCCCTCAGATGCTGAACTTTGTGTGTTTGCCATTGGGAGTCCTCAGAGTGGATTTGGTTGAAGATGACAATTTCATCCACACTGGTTTGTTGGACCCAAGTCATCCTCTGTCGGGTCAGCTGATAGACTCTCCTTCGCACCCAGCTTGACTTTGCACTTCTGAGCTCAGCAGTTTGCTCTTTTGGTTGCAGGACAGACCCTATCTGCCAGCAGACAAGTAGATCTTCAACAGCTGGGGAGTTCTTGTGTGCCGCATTCTCTCCAATTCTCTAAGTGATCGAAACCTATTTTTAAGTCTTGGCTTTCATTTCTAGCTGCCAACTTAAGAACGTATCTTTCTCTCTCTCTCCCCCTCCCCCCAGCTCTGACTGTCCTGGAACTCGCTCTATAGAAGAGGCTGGCCTCTCATTCACAGAGATCTACCTGCCTCTGCCTCCCGAGTGCTGAGAGGTAATTAAAAGTGTGTGCCCCCACACTTGGCCTACTCCTTTTTTATTTAAGTCAAGAGGTGCAAACTATTCATCTCTTTAAATCTTCGAGAGTATTAAATTGTGTGTATGTATGGGCTGTGTGCAAGGAGAAGGGAAGCCATTTAAACTTTCCTGGATAGCAAATAGTAGTATTTTCCTCTTTTCTGGCGTATTGTTTCCATAAGACAAGCTCAAGAAGAAAAAAATATTCATCCACTATTTAATGAAATGAACCAGAGTATCCATGTGTCTGTGTTTAAGCTGTTTTGATGCTCAGTTCATGTACCCATTTTATAACAAATGAGTCCTGTTCTTTTGTTTGTTTGTGAGAAGGTCTCAGGTAGCACCGGTGCTGGTCTCAGATTCACTGTGTGGCCAGGGATGATCTTGCACCCACCTCCAAAGCCCAGGATTACAGATGTTACAGATGTACCACAGCACACAGCTTATCCCTTCTTTCCAGTTCCCATGGTAGATTTATGTGCGTTTTTCTTTCAAACTGAATTATTTCAATTATTTTCTGTTTTTGTAGACAGGGTTTTTACTGTGTAACAGCCCTGGGTGTCCTGGAGCTCACTTTGTAGACCAGGCTGGCCTCAAACTCACTGTGATCTACCTGCGTCTCCATCCTGCATGCTGGGATTAAAGGTGTGTGCCACCATGCCCGGCTGAATTATTTCTTAGCATTAACTTCCCTAGGGGATTCTGCACTCCCCTGTGAGAGCCCCTGCTGCTCTTCAGGAGCTCTTTGTACTTCCCCTGAGAAATCCGCAGTCCTTCTACAGAAAGAAGCTCTAACAGTAACCGTGGTTCCTTCAGAAACACCTTTAATTTTAGCACTGCAGGTGGAAGGCTGAATTCAGAGCCAGCCTGGGCTACACAGTGAGTTCCAAGCCAGCCAGGACTATACAGTGAGTCCGTGTCTATAAAAGCAAATCAGACCAAAAAAAAAAAAAAAAAGTCATGATTATCAAGTGAAATGATTTGACTGTCTTAAAATCAATGTGACTGACCTGACACCAGACTTACATGAGCATGCACAGCACCAAGGGGATTGCGGTTGGCCTTCCCTGTTCTTTTCATGCACTGGGCTCTTAAAGTATGGAGCATGTTTCTCCCTGTCACTAGAGAAGAGCGGGAGCCCAGCGGATAGGATGGTGAATGAGAAATGGCTTTTAAACATCGGTGATGGAGGTAGCAACTTGGGAGCTTTTAATCAGCTTGATCATGATCTGTGCTCTTATGGCCATTGAGCTGTGGGGTTAGAGTCTGCTTCCATGATGTTTCCTTGCTCACAGCAGTTGGGTTAGCACTTTTTGTGGGCTCTCTGGAGAGTCGTATTCATGCTGTTAAAATGTAAAGAGTCCTAAGAGAGGAGCCAGGCACAGAGAATGAGGCTGCATGCATGGAGGTGAACTTCTGCTGGGGGAGGTCCCCCTCCGCCTGTGCTTAGAAAATCAAGTTCTACTCAAGACTAAAGATGGACATGGATTTATATTTTTATGTAAACTATTTTTTTCAAGACAAGGAAAATAAACTTTTATTTATTCATGAAACTGTACATAGGAAAACATAATTAATATCTCCAATGTTGTACTGTCCAATTTTCAGTTCTCAATGAACATTATTCATCACATAACTTTCAAAATCCAGTGCAGCAAACAGGTTTAAATAAAAGCATTTCCTCTGGTAATGGTTTGTTCACGGTGACTCACAGGTCTGTGAAGGACCATCCCTTACGGAAGCTCTGGGTTAGAATCACAGGATAGCTGAATTTTGGTCACAGAGGTCCTAGCACTGGTGTATGCAAATGTTCCACAAGGGTATCCTGCGCACAGGCACGATCTTCAGCAAGCCTCACACAGCAACACCCTACTACTGCTGTGGGCACCGCATCTCTGGGGCTGACTTGAGGGCATGTACGTGATGGTGTGTGATTTCTTACAAGCTCCTTTTTCCAATTTGCTTGTAATTTCTTTCCTTTCTTTCATCTCTGTTGAAAGCTTTGATTCCACAGATAAACCTGGGAGCGCTAGGGGTGCTCCCACTTTGTTCACATAAGGCCTCAGCACTGCCTGGACTGTCCATGAGCTTTACACATTTCTTTTCTTCGGCTGCATCTCCAGAGGCGGACTCTTGAGAAGAGAGACACTAGCTGGCTGAATGGCTGAAGAGGCCGGCGGTCCTGTCTGCACAGTGCTATCACTAAAGCTATTGAGGCAGGACTCTTTCTCCTCTCTCTGAAGTGGCAGTCTAGAAACTTCCCCAGTGGCACTGGCAGCAGGTGTTTCTCTGGGGCAGTTACCCCCAGTGGCAGCACCTCACGCCTTTTTTTGAGCACAGGCACTTCAGTTTCTCTTCAGCTTTAGTTCATCCAACTTAGCTCTCAGTTGTACATCTTCACTTTCTGAAAGCTGCAGGTGTCTTTCATTCGCAAACAGTTGCCGCTCAACATCCAGGGCCCGCTGGCTCTCAACCCTTCATTCTCTGTGTCGATAGCTCCCCTTTTGTGCTTTCGTTTTCTTTAACTTATCTAGCTTTAGTTGAAGTAAATCTGCATAATAGGTGCTGTCTTTTAGAGAACAAGGGCTGGCTGCTGTGAAAGGCTTAGATTCCATACCTTATAGAAGGTCTTAAATTTCTCCAGATTTTTCATTTCACCTAAAAGGTGTTATATTTCACCATTCTTCTGTTCCAACATGGCAAACAACCGTTCCTGCTGCTCCAACTCGGTTTGAGATCCCCGCATCCTCAGCAATGTGGAGATTTGTAACTTCATTTTGTTCATCTGCTCTCTGCTGAATGCATTGTGCTTCTTCAGTGACTGACACTTGACTTTCATCGAGTTGAGCTGGCGTTCCATAGCCACCCTTCGATCATCCACCTCTGCAAACAGGGAGTTGCCTTTACTGTGGGGATCCAAGGCTTGCTGAAGCGCGCGACCCAACTGCACCTGATTTTCTACACGAGCTTTCTCTAAGGCGTTATAATACGACACCACTTCCTTTTCTTGCTCCTCTTTTTCTTCTTGAAGCTGGTCTACCCGGCGCATTAAGGAAGTATTGGAACATTCTAGTTCTTGTTTATACCGCAGCTCGTTCACCTCTTCTTGGAGAGCAGTTTTCACACCTTCCGTTAGCCGGAGCTCTTCCGACTTGTGGGCGAGAACTTCCTCCTGGTGGTCCAGCTTCTGCTTCAGCTGCTTCTCACTTAACCTCACTTCATCTAATTCCACTTTCAGTTTTTCTAACTTATTTTTCAGGTCATTCACTTCCTGCCCATGGCTTCTATGTAGCGGCATTTCTAACTGCCCAGCTGCGTTTTCTGTTGTTTCCAAGCTTCACAATCACAGGTCAAACTTTCTAACATCTGATTCTCTTTGAAAGGCGTACTTCTCTTGGTTATAACCCTCAGTAACGGTCATCATTTCTTCATGACATTTATCTAATCGATTCTGCAATTCAGTTTGCCTCTCCAAGAGCTTTAAGCCGTACTGTGCAGCTTTCAGTCTCTCCTTTTCACACTCTGAGTTTGCTTCGAAGATCTGTGATCTCTCTCCATGCTTTCTGTTTTCAACCTACTTCCTGCTCACGCTTCCCGGCCTGCAACCAGAGGCTTGTCCAGAAAGCACCAGGCTCCCAGATTCGTGTTGGTACATCCACCTCAGCACAAAAAAGCCATCCTGTTTACTCAGCTCTGTTAAACTATTTTACAGACGCGGGGATTTATTTTTAAAGAAAGGCTTTAGGTGTAATTGTCAGTAGAAGTGTGCATGATTCTTTGATGTCTGGGGTTCGCGCCTGCCAGCTTGCCTCTTCTCTGTAGAGTCTTGGCCCTCACCTGTTCCACAGGTGAGCTTGGTCACCTTTCCTTCTCCCTCTGCATTCCTTAACACATCTGTGTTGAGGAAACAGCTGTCTGGGTGTGGTGGCACAGGCCTGTGATCTCAGCCTTCAGGAGACTGAGACAAGAGGATTGAAAGGATGAGAATATCTTGGAGTATGTAAGCAAAACCCTGTCTCAAAGAAAAAGAGGTATTTTCCTTTCCTTTTGTGACATTGTAGATGATTGAGAGTCCTGGGGAAATACTGCTTCTAAGCAAGAAGCCCACATTCTACACCGTTAAGTACATGGGAAGAGTAAGGTATATAGACACTGACCAACCACATGACCAATGACTGTTGACATTTTACACTCCCCTTGGAGTGTGCTTCTCCAGAGCCATCCTCATCCTCAGCAGGCCACTGTTTCCTTCACTCTTGAGCAGAGCAAAATGTGATAGTCAAGAGTCCAGATTACTAAACGTTGTCAGGCATGATGGCACGGCTGTCATCCCAGCACTTGGAAGGCGAAGGTAGGATGTTGTTGCAGCTTAAGGCTAGCCTGTGCTCTGTATGAGACCCTGTCTCCACAGAAGGGTTACTGGGTGCACACAGCTCAGCCACAGATAATAGCAGCTGTTGGGTCTCTGGTCAGGGCTGGGAACTTGTCCTGTTCCCTGTAAGGTTTCTGTCAACTGAAAAGTGACCTCGGGGAGGTAAATGTGCAGAGACCTGCTAACTTGGGTTTGTGCTTTCTGTTGGGAACCTGCAACTCTTGAAGAGGGTTCTGTGACCCTTGGAGCTCCCACACGGCCTTGACTGGGTGTGCATTCTTACCATGAGGAGGATTTATTTTCTATCTATGCAGATAATTGATGTTTTTCTGTATTGTTCCCTGTTGGTCTCCAATCTCCCTAAGTCAGGTGGAGAACTAAGGGGACAGCAGGTGTCGGTCCTGCGACTGCGCCATAGCCACTGCTGTCCACCCCTGAGTGTTTATTCCTGTCACTGTGGAGCATTTGCATCTTTGGAGTGTGGGGAAAGCCTTCACAGCTGTTGCACTTCATTCTTCATACCCAACGTGCAGTGGGATTTATTCCTGAATCTGGACGTGTCTATAATCTCCCTGGGCCCATGCACTGTAGTGAATACTCGCTGCACTTGTGAAAACCAGCCAGTGATATTCGTCCATGTGTCCGTGTTTTAGTGTGCTTGATGTGATGGGCCATAGTTCATTTTCAGCTTCAACTGTCCTGTGTTCCGAGGCTCTCTAAACATTCCTTGTTCTGTGAGGTGACAAAAGCAGAATGTAATTTAGAGGACACTTTGCAATTACACGTAACAAGTTTTGATGTTGAAACTAATAAAACGTTTTTTAAAATCACTTTATTGAGCAGAGTTCTTTGTGTGCAGTCTTTAGTATGTGTGCCTTAGGACTGATCGGGCAATAACATAAAGGGCAGGGAACTCAAAAACCGTATATGATCTGTGAACAAGAGTCCTGCTGCCCATTAGTACGGCCTGTGCCACAGGCATTCCAGGGTCTCACTAACAGCAGACAGTGCTGCGGGTCCTCTCTACAAGGGAAAGCCCTGCCTGCTGTGCTCCTTGGCTAAAATGATTTATTACTGGGGAAAAATCATAGCTCACAGTATTGAAACCAGAAATGACTTATTGTCGTTTACTTTTGTTTTTGATACAAGGTTGCCCAGGCTGCTCTCACACTCCCTGTGTAGCCTGGACTGGCCTTGATTTCCTTCCTACTCCTCCTGCCTTCACCTCAAAGGTGGTGGATGGATTACAGGAGCAGCCTAACATGCACATGGATTACAGGAGCAGCCTAACATGCACTGCTGCTGAAACTTGTGTTTATTTGTGTTTGGGTGTTTTGTCTGCATAAATGTCTGTGCATCACATGCATGCCTAGTGCCTTCAGAGGCCAGGAGAGGGCACTAGATCTCCTGGATCTGGAGTTACAGACCATGGTGAGTGGTTATGTGGGTGCTGGGATTTGAACTGAGGTCCTCTGGAAGATCATCTAATGCTCTTAACCGCTGAGCCATCTCTCCAGCCCTTAAT
>JAQHUG010000134.1:4181390-4191785 GCA_028555095.1 Dicrostonyx torquatus
TGTGTGCCACCACCGCCCAACTTAGGTTTGACCTTTTATCTGGCATCTAATAGTTACACATAATTGGGGGTATAGTGTGGCATTTTAGCACACATCTGCCGTGTGAGGAAAATCAGCATACCTTATCACCCCAGGCTTCAGCTTTAGTTTTTGATTCCTTGCCCCTAATTTTGCACATGAAACCTCCTCGGAGATTAGGTTGTGTGTTCTCGGGACATATGATGGAGTAGAAGCAGAGCTGACATACTGCTATAGGTATTTTACCTTCTCAAAACTTTTTGGTTCTGAACTCGCCATATAGAACAGGCTGGCCTGCAACTCATATAGAGACCCTCGTTCCTCTGCCCTGAGTGCTGGGATGGGACACCATATGCAGCCAAAACCTTTGTTACAGTACTAGGGACAGTGCCTAGGGCATCCTATATGCTAGCTGCATGCTCTTGCCACTCTGCTATATTCTCAGCCCAAACAAAAGTTTCTTTGATCACTTTCCAAGTGATGTAGTCAGCCAGTCTGTAGATTTCAAATCATAGAACCAGTAACTTCCTTATTTAATTGAGCTTGGAGGAAGGGGGAAATAAACAGTAAATTGCTGGTGCCTTGCTGCTCTAATGAGTTCTTTGCTGAGTAAGTTTTTGTGGACTCAGAATGGTGTGTGTTTTTCTCCAGACAGGGTCTCATTGTAGTCCAGGCTGCTCTCAGATTTGCTATGTAACAAGGTTGGCTTGAACCCCAATCTCTGCTCTAAGGTTCAAGTTTTAGGATTTCAGAAATATGCCACCTCGCCTTGCTTCAGTTTCATTAATTCATATTCTTTCTCATTCTCCCTCCGTCCCACCCCACACCCCATTCTTTCTCTCCTCTCCTCTCTGAGACAGATTGAGTCGCCTGAACTCAGTAGTTGAGAATAATTTCTGGTCTTCCTTAACCTCCTAAGTGCTTGGATTATGGGTGTGTACTGCTGTGCCCCACATTTTTGGCCTTGACATGTATTTCCATCAAACACACTGGGTTTTCTGTATCTTTCAAACTGTAGCGCTAACGATGACCTTGAACATCTGACCTTCCAAATCCTTAGTCCTAGGATAACAGACACCACCTTACCTGGTTTGTGTAGTATTAGGATTAAACCCAGGACTTTCTGCATGCTAGGTAAACACTGCCACTGGGGTGGCATCCTTGAATTTCATTCTTTTGATAGTATTTTGCTGTGTTGACTGGAACTTGGTGTGTATGCTAGGCTAGCCTCAAACTTGCCACAATCTTCCTGCCTGTCTCTTCACATTCTTAAAGCTGTGACAGGCTAAAACAGTGTGGTTTTAGGGTGCTCTTGTGCCACCATGCTGTGATCTTGCAGGCAGAGCTCCTGTTTTGGGGAAGGGAGGATGAAACTTGAACTGATTCAGTGTTCTCATTTAAACAGATCTGCAGAAACATGCATGTCAAGTTTAACATGGATGTGGACAGGAGTCTTACTCTGAATATTGCTGCTGTGTTTGACTTGTTAAGGATGTACATTTATAGTATTGAAATATAGGTGCTTTATTTGTCAGCTACATATAGAAAAGGATATACAGCTTATATCTTAATGTCATGGCGTTTCTACTCACTCAGTTATTGTGACTGTAAAAGTCATGGCCTTTATTTGCTACTAAAGAATTTTACTTTGGGTGGGTAGATGGTTCAGACATAATGTAGGTAAGGCACAGGCAAACACTAAAAAAACAATCTTAGAAAGGACAGTGGTGCATGCCTTTAATCCCAGCTCTCGGGGGGCAGAGGCAAGAGGGTCTCTATGAGTTGCAAGCCAGCCTGAGTTCAGATGCAGAAAGTTTTATTTGAGAAGGTAAAAATCCTGTAGTGTGGTGTGTCAGCTCTGCTAACAGTCGACCATATATCCTGAGAATATGCAACCTAATCTCTGAAGTTCTCTGTGAGATCAAAAATCCCCCAAAACTAGAAGAGCATTGTAATGTGGTAAAATGAGCGAAGTTCTTACAAGAATGGTGTAAGCGCAGTGGGAAGTAGGCATATGCCCTAAAAGTGAAGAGATTAGGCGAAGGAACTGGCACCTGCCTTCAATCCCAGCAGTCCTCCAAGTCTCTGAGTTGGAGGCCATCCTGGTCTATATAGTGAGTTCCAAGATAGTCACTGCTGCATTGTGAGATCCTTGTATGTGGGAGCTGGGAAGGGTGTACAAACCTAACTAAATAAGTGGAAACTTTAGAAGTTTTTTTTTTTTTTTTTTTTTGGTTTGTTTGGTTTTGTTTTGTTAAACTTTAAAATCAGTAGTGTTGTGATTCAAACTACCACTTGGGAAACTGAGACAGGAGAATTGCTGTTAGTTTAAGGGCTGGCCTGGGCTAACAAAAGAAACTAAGGTTTGTTTGTTTTATTTTTTGGTGTGTGTGGGGGGGGTGAGACAGGGTTTCTCACCCTGTGTTACCGCCCTTACTGTCCTAGAACTCTCTGTAGACCAGGCTGACTTTGAACTATTTTATTTTTCTTAAAGAAGGCTGTCAGGATGGCTCAGTGGGTAAAGGCGTCTGCTGGCAAGCCTGATGAACTGAATTTCATCTCTGGGATCCACATGTTGGAACGAGAGTCCTTCCTCTCCAGATTTGTCCTTTGAGCTCCACATGTGGGCACTATTTTTTAATTGGAAAAGAAAAGGAAAATTTAATCTTGTATTCCTTGGACATGTGTTTGCTTCCTTCAGGGAACAAGTGCGGAGCAGGATAATCGGTTCAGCAACAAGCAGAAGAAACTCCTCAAGCAACTGAAATTCGCAGAATGTCTAGAAAAAAAGGTATTTTGGGTGGGACTGTTGCCTTTTTACAGTTGCTGAATTTGAGCGCTTGGGAGATAAACTGTGACTTGTGTAAAAATAAATAAAAGTTGATGGTTGTACAGTGCAACCAAAACATGAGCATGGTAGATAATTTTTTAAATGTGCATAAGCTAAAAAAATTTAGATAAAGTATAACTGAGGTTCTTTCAGCAGTGAACTTGTACTTAACAGTTTGCATGTTTCATCAGGTGGACATGAGCAAAGTAAATTTGGAGGTTATAAAGCCTTGGATAACAAAAAGAGTAACTGAAATCCTTGGATTTGAAGATGATGTTGTGATTGAGTTTATATTCAACCAGCTGGAAGTGAAGGTACTAATACAGAGATGGCTCTTATTTCTGAATATGTGGCATAATTTGTGAATCTATCGAAACTCAGTTTTCTATGGAATACAAATATAGAAGGGCTATTTTACAATGTTTGTTGTGGAAAGAATTCACTTTGTAAACAACTGTTAAGGCTGGAAGTTTAGTGAAGGTGCATAGTTTTGAAAGCTACACAGGTGAAAATCAAACTTACTGTTTGTAATTTTGCTGTTACATGTTAAGTTACTTTGACAGCAATTTTCTAATGATAATGTGATTTATGATTTAAAAGGCCTGAACCAAAATGGAAGTTATTCCTTGCGTCTGAAGTATAGCACCATCACCTTATTAGGTCACAGCAGAGTGAGTGTCCCAATGTCGCTCTGACCCAACTCCCTTGATGACGCAGTGTGTGTTTGGAGGTGAGTTGTGTAAAGTGGCCGAACAACAACAACAAAAACACAAGAGCAATTGGTAAAGCTGTATACTGCTCTTTAACGTAGCTTTTGAGATGGACATTTATTTGAAGCATGAGGGGCAATTCTGATTTGATTGGATGTTGTTTTTAAAAGAGCTAAAGTCTTTAGCTGTAGTTGCAAGTCAGCTGGTTACCAGTTAGAATTTAGGCACAGGATTTTGTTTACATTCTAGTTAAACTTCAGGCAGATGAATTGACAGTCCTGTGAAAGCCAGTTAACATAATTGTTCCTGTCATCAAATATGAAATAATGAAAGCTAATACAACTGGTGTTTAAAAACATTTGTTACATAGTTTACTATTTTGCCATGGCATCCCAAAGGACAGGAAAGATGTACCATATAACCTTTTGGTAAATATACCAATGTGCATTTACTTTTACATTACTCCTTTCCCAAAGAGTTCATGCTTGAATTTTGACAGAACAGTTATTCCAACTGATAAGGTATTTCATTTTTTAACAACAATATGGTAATTATTTTGCTGTGAATGTTTCTAAAGACTTTTAAGAACGGATTTTATATTTATAAAGTATGTTTATTTTACTTTGAGACCAGAAACATGCGAAAATGTTTTTTAAATGATGTTTAGTGGTAGATTTTATTGGAAAAATGCTTTACTGATTTGAATTTTAGTGTACTTTTAAAACCTAAATATCTGGTAGTATTCCCCTTGTAGTGAGCATGAGATTAAAGTTTAGAACTTTTTAAACAATCTTTTCTTTTTTTGTGGTTGTGTACTCATTATTGCTTGTTCGTCTTTTGCAATTTAGATAAATGATATAACATTAAACTCAAGGTGGTTGAGTTGCAGTAGGGAGTCGGAAGCAAGCCAAGGGAACATCTTTCTCTACAGGGGACTTGGCGATTCCAAACCCCCAAGGTTCCAAGAAGAAACTGAAGACACCTGGAATCTGTACTTGCTTTGTGCTATTGAGCTGTGCTTGTTATACGGACCTTGTTGCTTGACCAACAGATCTAGTGTTTAAAAACCCAATTACTTTTTAGAAATCTTGACTTAGTTTTGTGGACAGTTGAGCATCTGTGGCATTGTTAGTAATAGGTTCTCATGTGCAGTAGTCAGGCTTCTAGCTTAGTCTTCAGAAGTTACAGATTGCATGCATAACTTGTTCTTATAACTGAGCACTAGATAGTAAATCCTTTATAGAAAGCTACCTGTAATGTAAAGAGAAGTGTTATGTACATTTTCAATTTCTTGTTGGGGGAAGTTTTCCAGCCAAGCAAATACTTGTTAGTAAATGCAAGAATTTATAGATGTTCCATGATTGTTTTTAAAGTTGATAAATATATAAGGCCCACTAACAGCCATACAGTCTAAATACTTAGGAATCCACAAAGGCTGCTCTGATGCTTTGGTTCAGTGAGGGAGGCTTTGATAATCTAGAGAGTACATTACCAAGAAGCAACTAGGGAAAACTTAAATAGTAGAGCATCTATGTACCTAAGCCCCTTATTATGGTAGACTTAAATACTAATTTAAATGAGTTTTAGGTTGGTTGGTTGGTTTCGAAGTAAACTGTTTTTCTTCCTGTCATGTCTTTTTGCAGAATCCAGATTCCAAAATGATGCAAATCAACCTGACTGGATTTTTGAATGGGAAAAATGCTCGAGAATTCATGGGAGAACTGTGGCCCCTGCTGTTGAGTGCACAAGAGAACATCGCTGGGATCCCCTCTGCTTTCCTAGAGTTGAAGAAGGAAGAAATAAAACAGAGACAAGTAATAGTCCTTTTCATATTGATGAGAGAAGTGGTGTACGGACTGGCGGTTTGCCTTAAGAATTTGTTTGTTGCCTTTGGGCTATTTTAGCTTCTGTGATCTGGCTATGGTTTGCTGGGATATGTTTGTTCAGTGAGTTGTGGTTTACCACTCCTTTGAAAGCTAGAGTGCCATTTTCCAGGAGACTGGTAATGGGGTAGATGCTTTATTTTTTTGATTGTTAAAATGCAAGTGCATTTAACTTTAAAAGAAATTTTAACTTAAGAAAGTATGTGCAGTTCTCACATAGACAGTAATTGTAAAGTCACAAGAGTCGGATAGGTGAAAATGTTGTAAGAGTAAAGTTGGGAACACATGAGCACATCTGAAAACCCAGGACTGGTGAGGTGGTACAGTCCTAGCATTTATCAGCATAGTGTTTGATTGCCTGTTCTCATCTTTCACCTGTGTACTCGCAGATTGAACAAGAAAAATTGGCTTCTCTGAAAAAACAAGATGAAGATAAAGATAAGAGGGATAAGGAAGAAAAAGAAAGCAGCAGAGAAAAAAGGGAGCGGTCTCGAAGCCCAAGAAGGTATGACATAACAGGTGCACTTTAAGGATCACTGGTAGAACTTCCCTCAGCTAGAGAACTTGGGGAACGTTATCGGAGGAGCTATTGTTTGCCTCTGGACTAATGCAATCTTTTATGTTGCTAGGCATTTTAGCACTTGTTTTTATAAAGCTACCCAGGAGGTTGAGGCAGTGGAGGTGGGGTGTGTGGCTTCTAGGCCAACCTAGATAACACTATGATACTCTCTTTGTTTGAGACAGATCATTTGACTGAAATGATCACCTCTAATTTAGGTGAATTACTTACTAAGTAGAAATTTAAATTTCATGTTGCTTTGCTTAAGTAAAGCGTTTGGGGTTTTTTTGTTGTTATTACATTCTGACTCTTTCCATTTCTCTTTTATTAAAAATCTGCTTGTTAGCTATTCATATGCTTACCTAATTCCTTGTTCTGCTTTTCTTAGATGGTTGTACTGAACCCAAACCTCAGATCATTTATTTGTTTTCCTCTTTCTTCCAATGAGACAATTGTTAGGTTCACATTTTAAAATCCACGGTTCAGCTTCTACTATATTTGTGGTGAAAGGTGAGAATTCCATTAGGCTTTTCATTTTTAGGATTTTTATTTTAATCTGTGGGAATTTGTAAAGAAAAAAGGAGGTGATACTTTTTTTTTTTTTTTTTAGTTTGTGCTGAATTCTAAAACCTATTATAGAAGCAGTGAATGCTTCTAAAGCTGAGTGTGAGCCATCTTTGTGGTCAGCGGTGGACCACGTCTGCTTGTTAGGGATGATAATACTTTTCAATTAGGCACACTACAGTTACAAAGGAAGAAGCTCCCCCTTCCCCATTTTAAAAAAAAAAGCATCTTTTGTGTATTTGGCATTTCTCTTTTGCTGTGGAGTACACTGCTTACATTTTACCAGCCATTTTCCACATCTTGAGGCTCGCCTGATCGGCTCTGATAGGAGCTGCCTGAACCTCAACTCTGTATTGTGGTAGGGTTGATGTTTGCTAAGAAAATGGTGGCTTTAAACATCTTGATCTGATGTTTCTGTTGAAAGATCACTGGGAATAGTTGAGAACCAGTACCTACCCAAGTCAGTGCCTCCTCCTCTAACTGGTACTCGAGGCTGTTACCTCTGTCTGCTTGTCCTTCTAGTTCTCTCTGGCCTTTTCCCTCTCAAGTAGATGAAATGGAAATCTTTTTCATGTGAAACTTCTCAGATACAGACAACAGTGGGTAACTTGAAAGATTAATCCTCGATTTTCCCTTTGTCTGCACCACATCACATTATTCAAAAATCTGAAAACCTTGCTTTCATCCTAGACGCAAATCCAGATCTCCTTCCCCTAGAAGACGATCTTCCCCTGTCAGGAGAGAGAGAAAGCGCAGTCACTCTCGATCTCCCCGTCACAGAACCAAGAGCCGGAGCCCTTCCCCTGCCCCAGAGAAGAAGGAGAAATCTCCAGAGCTCCCAGAACCATCAGTGAGAACGAAAGACTCTTCAGTACAGGAGGCCACATCTACAAGGCATGTTCCTGACATTGTGTTACATAAGCACGCTGTAGCTGTAGGCTGTTCACGCCTCCTGCAAATAGATATTGCTAATTCAAAATGATTGTTTGCCTTTTACATATTTTCTAAGGTTTTTTTTTTATTATTACCAAGTTGAAATTATATATAAGGAAGAAAATGCTTTAGAGGTTACCTAACCACTTGTTTTGTTTTAATGTGTTTTGCCATGGATGTCAGGTTCCCTGAAACTGGAGTCACAGACAGCTGTGGAGTCACAGCCATATGGGTGCTGGGAATTGAACCCAGGTCCTTTGGAAGAACAGTCAGTGCTCTTAACTGCTGAATCGTCTCTCCAGCCCTGTCTGTTGTATTCCTTAAAAAATTTTATGTATTTTTGTTTGTTTGGTTTTTGAGACAGGGTTTCTCTGTAGCTTTGGAGCCTGTCCTAGAACTAGCTCTTGTAGGCCTTGAACTCACAGAGATCTGCCTGCCTCTGCCTCCCAAGTGCTGGGATTAGAGGCATGAGCCACCACCGCCTGGCCGTAAAATGTTGATGTATTTTAACGTGATCTTTCTACCCTCTTGCCGCAATATACTGCGGACAAGTTCCTGTTGGTTTTTGTTTTCATTTTGTAATGGGGGATATAACCCAGAGCTTTGCACATGCATTGTCATTGACCTATTCTCAGTTTTAGCCCCAAACCTCTGCTAACTGAAGTACAAATTATACCAAGTAAAAGCCACTCCCTCCCTCTCTAATGGAAATGTCTTGTGCTCTGGCTGCCTTAAGCTTGACCGTGGCATGCAGTACATGACACTGCAGCCCCTGCAGTTGTGGACCTGTGATGGGTGCTGTCCACAGACTGCACACATAATGGTAAGGGGATGCTGTCCTGACTTGATTTTGTGTCTATTAGCTCTATCCCCTCATGGTTCCAAAAGCTCCCAGGGGTCAGACTTTGGACTCCAGCAGTTGGACAGTGGCACAGTCCTTGTCCATATGTGAAGCAGGGATATATAAATTCTTAGTTGCTCAATGAATTCTGATGTGTACCTGTCTTTTGAAGCCATGGTCTTTGCAGATACTGAAAGTTTTTTTGAATAAGGTGATCTGTATCTGTTTTTGGTTTTTTTCAAGACAGGGTTTCTCTGTGGCTTTGGAGCCTGCGCTGGAACTAGCTCTTGTAGACCAGGCTGGTCTCGAACTCACAAAGATCCACCTGCCTCTGCCTCTCAAGTGCTGGGATTAAAGGCGTACACCACCACCACCCGGCTGATCTGTATCTGTTAATTTATTGCTTTTTAATTTATTTGCATTGGGCAGCAGGTCCCATTGTTGAGAGTACAGCTTTGTGGAGTTGGCTTACTCCTTGATTTTAATGTGGGCTTCCAGGGAATTTAACTGAGATTGTCAAACTTGCACCAGAAATACTTTACCAAAGTATTTTTTTTGCTAGCCCTTGAAAACCCTTAAAAGAGAGCCAGGTCAGTACATGTTGTTGTGTTGGCTTAGGAGTCTAAGAAGAGTAAAGGAAAAAAACAAAGCAATGTTATTTTCACAGTGACATCCTGAAGGCTCCCAAGCCTGAGCCTGTACCAGAGCCCAAAGAACCTTCTCCAGAAAAAAATTCCAAAAAGGAAAAGGAAAAGACCCGACCAAGATCTCGAACACGTTCCAAGTCACGATCTCGGACCCGTTCTCGATCACCTTCTCATACTAGACCAAGACGACGGCATCGATCCCGATCCAGGTGTGTGTGGCCTTGGGGTTAGTACAGGTTTCTATCAAGTCCACTTCTCTGTGCACCTTCAGAATGTACACAGGCAGACATTGTGGCACTGGAAATTACGCCATGAAATTCCTTGTTGTTAGTTTATTTGGGGCCTAATTCTGTTTGTTTCGGCAGATCGTACTCTCCTAGAAGGCGGCCAAGCCCAAGAAGGCGACCATCTCCTCGAAGAAGAACTCCACCAAGACGGATGCCTCCTCCACCAAGGCACAGGAGGAGTAGGTCTCCAGGGAGACGGTGAGACTCTCTTAGTGGCAGGTGCCTGACACTTCAGGGTGGTCTTTGGTATAATTTCAGGATCCTTTTTTGCTTTTCGTTCGCTGGAAGACAGATCTCATAAATTATAGTAGGGAATGTCTTCTAAACAGCATGATGCATTTCAAGTGTGACAATGCTTGAGCTGTGAAAAACACCTATTGTTGGGGGTCAGGTCACTGGTTTATAGGTCCTGTACATGTACATACACAAACACCAAAACAAAAGACGAAAAAAACAAAAACACTGCTTTTCTGTTTGACTTTTTAAAATGTATAAATGTGTGTTTATTATGTATATTATATGTACAAGTGTTTTGTCTGCATTTCGTGCACCTGTGTGCAGTACCCCCAGAGGACAAAAGAGGGTGTTGGACCCTTGAAACTGGAGTTACAGATAGTTCTGATCATCTATCTCCTTTGCAAGAGGAGCAAGTGCTCTTCACCCCTGAACCATCCTTCCCTGAGCTGCCTTCCTCCCGTCTACTTGTAACTTACTACAACTTCTGAAAGACAGCTGGTTGCATAATAAATCAGATTATTTTACCTGTTTTTTAAAGAACCTGTTTGCTGTTTACCTTACATTTTAAGAACTTTGTGTGTGCATACACACACACAATAACTTGTTCCTGGAGGTCAGTGCACAACTGGATTTCATTCTCCTTCCTTTGTTTGGTTCTAGGGGATTAAGCTTGGGTCACCTGGCTTGCACAAGTACCTTTACAATGTTTCTCTTTTTTACAAAAAGATTTATTTTGAATATGTGTAGAGGTTTGTGTGTGTGTGTGTGTGTGTGTGTGTGTGTGTGTGTGTGTGTCTGTGTGTGTGTGAAGAGAGAGAGAGATTGAAACTTCCTGCAGAGGTCTCCAAATCTTGGAGCTGAAGTTACAGGCAGTTGTGAGCCACCT
>JAQHUG010000134.1:4192393-4213767 GCA_028555095.1 Dicrostonyx torquatus
TACTTTCATAATTAGTAAGTCTCGCTGGAGTCATTATTGGCGGGCTGAGAGTCCAAAGATAGTCCAATAAGAAAGCTTAATACATTGGGCTATTACTAATAGCTACTTTTGTGGCAATTAGGCAGTCATCTAATTCAGCCAATAGTATTAACTCGTTTTAAACATTGCTGAAATGTCTAATATGCGTAACCATTCTAAAACAGGCATAAGATAAAATGTTTTTATCTTAGATATAATATAGCAGTAGATGGTGTCTAACTTTACACAGAATGAGACCTGGTGCACAGAAACACGGTTTTCCGTCTTGTCGATTTGTTGGCTGGGCTTTTCGGGTCTGCTTTGGACAGAACTTTGTTGTTTGTTTTTCCTTGTTGGTGCTGATTGAACCAGGGTCTCACTCAGACTGAGTGTACCACCTCTGTAGTACACCCCTAGCCTTGGAAACGCTGTTATATTAATGTTCTTTACTGAGAACCACAGCAGCTAGAAAATGGGGAAACATCAAATAAGCTCCAAATTCTGTCTGTACAGGTAGGACTTTCAGACTCAGACTTTATTAAAAACAAATACCATCTTTGGGGAGTGTTGTCAAGGTACTGCTTTGTTGTTGTTTTGTTTTCTCAAGACAGGGTTTCTCTGTAGCTTTGGAGCCTGTCCTGGAGCTAGCTCTTGTAGAACAAGGTAGTCTTGAACTCACAGAGATCCGTCTGCCTCTGCCTCCCGAGAATGATGGGATTAAAGGTGTGCGCCACCACCGCCCAGCCAAGGTACTGCTTTTTAAGCATGTAGGATTGGTGCTGCAGCTAGTGACTAGGACGGTCATGTATATGGTGGAATTCCAGGCATCACACTTCACATTGATCGTCTGTTTTGGAGAGAAGTAATGCCAGTGCTCCTTAGTACACCACTAAGGAAACTACAATTTCTTACATTGGAGTTTTGCAAACCGCCTGTCTCATTAGTATGCCCTAAACAATTTAGCAGTGTTTGCAGATTGTGTAAGATTCCCTTTCAGCCAGTTTTTAATCTCACACTTAAGGTAGGGTTTCTTTTTTTCAGGTTCTCAGGAATTCTTCTGCCAAAGGTGAATTCTGCAGGTACACGTAATTGCAACAGAACTTACCCACAGATTTTGCCGCAGAATTCAAGAGGTCCCTACTTCTAAGTTTATGTATCTAAATGAATTTCAAATCTTGCACATATTTTTAGTGCAGCTTAAAAGTTGTTTGAGATCATTCTGAATGAGCAGTGCTCTCTCCCCCCAAAGCTGTACAAACCATAGCTCATCATCACTTCAGGAAGAGGCTGCTTCGCTGCTGGATTATATAGTGCTCAGCTCAGACACAGCACAGTGCGTGTGTGTGTGCTCTCAGAAACAGCTGTTTCCTGTCTTAGGTGATCATTGATTCCAATCTTTTTGAAGTAATTTGTGTACTTAGCTACATAAACTCAAAAGTTGGATAAGCTAGTTGTGTTTTTGTGTACACTGTACATACTGTAAAGTGATTCTCCATAGGGAGGCAGGGGTAAAGTGAGCACTTTCTTCCGCAGAAGGAGGCGTTCTTCCGCATCGTTGTCTGGAAGTAGCTCTTCGTCCTCTTCATCTCGTTCCCGGTCACCGCCAAAGAAGCCTCCCAAGAGGACATCTAGCCCCCCTCGAAAAACTCGTAGGCTATCTCCTTCAGCAAGTCCTCCAAGACGACGACACAGGCCATCGTCTCCAGCAACTCCACCACCCAAAACTCGCCATTCTCCAACTCCCCAGCAGTCGAACCGCACAAGAAAAAGTCGTGTTTCTGTGTCTCCAGGAAGAACTTCGGGTAAAGGTAAAAAACAGAAAGCATTTTGTTCTCTTTGACATCAGGATGAACCCAGTTGTACCCATCTGCAGAAGCTGCTAGGCATTACTTTCTGTGTGACACTGTAAATGGCTTACTTACCCTTCTGTTCTCAGGGCTTTGCTAAGAGGTGGTGATAGGGAGGGTAGATTGTTTTTCCAGTGCCCTCTGTGTGGGCATTGGCGCCGCAGATCACTAACTTGGGACTGTTTGAGTTGGGGTAGCAATTGGAACTTGTTCTTCCTGTAAGGATTCATTATATTACTCTGAGACCAGTTAACCATCCCACCCTCTCCACACCCCTTCTTAAGACTTTTTGTCTGATACCTTTTTTGAGAACTTTGTGTTCTGTTAATCTGTTTGGTCACGTTTATGCCCCCAAGGGAAGATTGATTGATTGATTTAAGGTCTAGGCGGGGTTCTTGGGTTCTGTTCTCACTCTGTTCAGTAGATTGGTTTCTAAGAAATTGATGGCTTGTGATCGTGCCAGCCAAGAGTAGAATGTTCGTTAGTTTGTTAGTGCTAAAGCTGCAGCAAGTTGTGGCTTGCAGGGACTTTAGCACTAAAATACACATGGAAAAGAGGAGGATAGGATCCATTCGGATATGGTGCCTTTGGTGCTAGGACTGGAGTAACACCAGCAGCCTGAAAGGTGAGTGGAGTGGGTGGGAGGGTTGGGAAGGCCCATTGGCTGCTTGAGTGCTGGAAGAACACTGGCACACCACCTAGCGATTCCATTTAAAATCTGTTAGAATAAGGATCAGTGAAGGGGATCTGCTGGTGATGGCAAGTCATAAATAATGTGCAAATTCTTTATTGACTTTAATGTCAAGTTTATTCAGTGACAAATAAGATGTATTTAAGACAGCTATTTTTATAACATGGACTATATTGCTTTTGTGTGTGTGGTTTTTTTTTTGAGACAGTTTGTAGCTTTGGAGCATGTCCTGGAACTAGCTCTTGTAGACCAGGCTGGCCTTGAACTCACAGAGATCCACCTGCCTCTGCCTCCCTGGGTGCTGCAATTAAAGACATGTGCCAATATCACCCGGCTGTATTACTTTATATAAAATGGGAACATTTCAGCCTTTTTTAACTTCCTGTCACCGTGTCCTAATCTGATACTTAATTCTCTAGCCTTCTTGTCTTTTCCTGTGAGCTTTACATTGAAAATAATTTCTTTTGTTTAGAGCTGGAAAGCTCTCTAGGAGAAAGACACTCTTAAGTGTTCCCAATATTATTTTAGAAAAATACATTTTTTTTTCTATTTAGATTATAGAGAAGAGAAGAGTTATTTTAAAATACCTGACCAGAAGGGTCTATTAAAATAGGGCAGTTGTTGTGGTTCATTAGTCACCTTTTATGAGTCTGTGCGGTGCTGGTCTCCTGTCGTGACGCATGCCTCATCCATGTAGTATAGGCACTCGAGATTGCTTGTGGGGAACAGACGAGTTGTGTTCTGTGGGGGAGCTTAGTCTCCTTCATGTCCACCAAAGCTCAGAATTGATGTGCGCTGTGTAGAATTGATGTACCCTTGTGATGAAATGTGAGAGCTAGGAGAGACCCTGAAGTGTCGGGCTCTTTAGCGAGGTGACATAGCCAAGGCTAACTATTTAGTAAACAGATTAAAAGTTCATTCCCAGTTATAGTGAGAACCTTCAAACTCCAAATGCCTTTGGGTTGACTAGGGAGGAGGATGAAGGGCAGAATAAAGTTCTTTGGCATCTCTACCTGGTGTGATTTCAGAAATGCCCACTTTGGGGGTTTCTGGACACTTCAAACCGTGGCACTGCTGTGATACGGCAGAATTCTTGTTTGTGCTTTGTTAGCAGATGTTTGTAGGGTCTGCTGGGCTGCTGTTGATAATATAGGCTGAGATGAGAGGAAGGAAAGAAATGGGCGATTTGACAGTAAATCGTTTGGAGTGTAGTTAGCGGTCCTATTGAGGGTATTTGGAGAGACTTTGAATCAGTTACAATCCAGTGCTACATGAACTTGTACCTCAGTCAAATGTCCTAGCATGGCCTGTACTTTTGAATCAGCCAAACTATTGTGCTCTGTGGACACTTGATGTGTTTTACAATTTCTGCTTACAGTAATTTAACTTTGCAGGTTATCTTTTAGGCACTCTAATAATTAATAGGACTTTTGAAATGCTTCAAAATTCTGGTTTTAGAGTTGTTCTCTTGGATTTCTTATTTCATGCTAGAATGATTTGCTCCTTGAATTCCTTTTTTGTTTTGTTTTGTTTTCTTTTTTCGAGACAGGGTTTCTCTGTTCTAGCCCTAGTTGTCCTAGAACTCAACTCTGTAGACCAGGCTGGCGTCAAACTTAAAGAGATCCGCCTGCCTCTGCCTCTTGAGTGCTGGGATTAAAGGCATGCATCACTACTGTCTGGCAGAGTGATTTAACTCAGGAGTAGGATAAAGTGTATGCTATAAGCACTATTATTAAAGGCTATTTTAGTTAAACCATTAATGAGACGTTAAGTCAGGATGAACCCTCCTGTGTGTTTATTCCCTCTGTCAAAGTATGTAATGGGACTGGAGAGATGGCTCAGGTTAAGAACATTGCCTGCTCTTCCAAAGATCCTGAGTTTTAATTCCCAGCAACCACATGGTGGTGGTTCACAACCATCTGTAATAAGGTCTGGTGCCCTCTTCTGGCCTGCAGGCATACAGACAGAATCTTTTATACATATTAAATAAATAAATATTTTTTAAAAATGAAGTGTGTAATGTTGGCTAGATGTGATGGTGCATGTGCACCCTCACCCGCCAGATGGGGTTTCATTGTGTATTCCTGGCCGTCCTAGAACTTGATCTGAACTCAGATTAGCCTTGAACTCAAGGTTCCCCCTACCTCTTCTCTAGCGTGCTGGGATCAAAGCTATGTGTCACCACTATCTGATGATAGTACACTTCTTTAGTTCTGTCATTACATTGCCATGCTGAAATCAGACAGCAGTGAGACCTTATCTCAAGAAATATAAAAGCAATGTTAATTTTAGGGTTTTTTTTTTTTTTTTTTTTCAGGGTTTCTCCGTGGCCTTGGCTGGAACTAGCTCTTGTAGATCAGGCTGGTCTCGAACTCACAAAGATCCGCCTGCCTCTGCCTCCCGAGTGCTGGGATTAAAGGCGTGTGCCACCACTGCCCGGTCTTTTAGTTATGTTTTTAAAAAAAAAAAATGCAAACAAGCCACCTTCCAGATAGTTTTAAAATATGATACTCTGAGAAAGTAAGTTTGACATGTAGGTGGTTTCCTTTTTTTGTTTGTTTGGTTTGGTTTGTCTTTTAAAGTCTTGGGAATAGTATATTATATAATCTAGGATAGCAGTTTTGTCTCAAGCTTCCTCTGTGTTGGAATTTTTAAAAATTATGTATGTTCTGTGGTAGGGCATATACACTAAGCAGGTGTCCACAGGCCAGAATAGGTATCTTGTCTGAAGCTGGAGTTACAGGTAGCTGTGAGCTCCTCATGGGTGTTAAAAACCAAACTGGGTCCCCTGTCCGAGCAGCAAGTGCTCTTGGCCACTGAGCTTCACTCCAGCCCATTGCTTTTATGAATTTTTAGGTGTTGACTATTCTCACCCAGTTCAGTGGTTTGTCCAAATAACATTTATAGGTAGAATCATTAACTAAAGGAATTAACTAAAGGAATGTGTCTTAGGGATTCAGGACTTGTCTACTGTGTGTGATATTTCAGTGGCATTATCTCTTTGGTAACTTTAGCAAAGATAAGGTTGAAGTGTTAGATCAACAGTTTCATGGTTGCTACTCTGTATAGTCTATGACAATTCCTAGAGTATTAAAAAGGGTATAACTGTATTTTAATAAGACATCCTATTGAAATTCATTAGTCATTTACAGGTAAAAGAACTAAGGGATGACCTTGGGTTGGGTTGGGTTTTGTTTTGGAACAAAGTTTCTCTGTGTAGCCCTGACTGTCTTGGAACTCATAAAGCAGACTGGCCTTGAATGCGGAGATCTGCCTCTGCCTCCCAAAGTGCTGGGGTTAAAGGTGTGTGCCCCTACCACCTGTCTAGTTTGGTTGTTTGTTTTCTTTTTTTTTTAATTTTATTTTTCTGGGACTTGATTCTCTACTTCTTCCTTGTTGAGACATGGTCTATCTGGCAGGGCTTCCCTGCTTTCTGCTGTGGTGTGTGCTCCAGGCTATCTGGTCCAAGCCTCCAGACCATTCCCTCTTCACCTCCCATCTTGCCGTGGGAGTCCTGGGATTACACATACATACCACTCACTACATCCAGCTGGTTTTAGCGCATGGACTCCTCAAGTGTGAAGTTTAGGTTAAGTTTTACATGTGAACAGTCATGCATATTTTTTGTACTATTAAAACACTATTCTTGCCAGGCAGTGGTGGCACACGCCTTTAATCCCAGCACTCAGGAGGCAGAGGCAGGTGGATCTCTCTGAGTTTGAGGCCAACCTGATCTACAAGAGCTAATTCCAGGACAGGCTCCAAAGCTACAGAGAAACCCTGTCTCGAAGAAAAAAATCAAAATAAATAAATAAAGCACTACTCTTTTTTTTTTTTATTATTGTGAGTTTTTCCTTCACTTGTTTTTAGTGACAAAACATAAAGGTACTGAAAAAAGAGAGTCGCCGTCACCAGCACCCAAGCCGAGAAAAGTGGAGCTGTCTGAGTCTGGTAAGTTGTAATGATTTTCTAGATATCAGCTTTTTCTTTTCCTGTCCATATTTGATTATTCCCCTTGGGTTGGAGAACAGTTGAAACTGGCGTCACCCAGACTGTGAGATTCCCCAGCTCCAGCATTTGAGTATGCTCTGTATTTGGTTATTTCATTCATCTTGACCTCATTCTTTTTCTTCTGTATTTGGACACAATTCTGGGTTTTTACAGCTAGCTGAGATGTTTGTAGAATTCATCTCTCCCAGCCTGACCTGCAGTAAATAAGTTTAGTAGTTGGTGAGGGTTCGCGTGCCTATTTTCCTGTCATTTGTGTCACATTACCTATGTGGAACTAAAGAGACACTTTCTAAATGCACTCGTCTTTCAGAAGAAGACAAAGGCAGCAAGATGGCTGCAGCCGATTCTGTGCAGCAGAGGCGCCAGTACAGACGGCAGAACCAGCAGTCTTCATCTGGTATGGACACCAAGAAAATGCTTTCTGCTTCCACATCTGTTGTAACTCCAGCACTTGGGAGGTGGAGTCAGGAGAGTCCCTGGGGAATATGAGGCCTTTAAGGGCTACATAGTAAGAGTCCAAAAGACAGCAAACCCAGACACACCTGCAATATCAGCTTTCAGGAGGTAGAGGCAGAAGGGTCAGATACTTATTCTTGATGGTGAACCTGAGATAGCCTGGACTACATGAAGGGGGGGACACACACCCCCCGCTTCTGAATGGGAGGAGGTGAAGGAAAAAAGTGTTTGCCTTTCTAGGAAGTTCTGTGTCTCAGTTGGCTACTATGTATGTTTTTGGTTTTTTTTTTTGTTTGTTTGTTTTTTTGAGACAGGGTTCCTTTATAGCTTTGAAGCCTGCGCTGGAACTAGCTCTTGTAGACCAGGCTGGCCTTGAACTCACAGAGATCCGCCTGCCTCTGCCTCCCAAGTGCCGGGATTAAAGGCCAGTGCCACCACTTCAGGCTTCTTTGTTATTTTAAGCCTTTAAATTTTTCTTTGTTATGAAAGTGATAAATTTGGCCAGGAGTGTGGCTTGTGGTCTGGTGCAGGTGTGCAAAACCATGGGCTTTATTCCCAGCATTAATAAAAATAAGGCAATTGACCGAGAGTGTGCTAGTAAAACAGAAAATGAAAATGGTTAACTAATATATGCTGGAGTCTGTGGTTTAGAACATCTTAACTAGTTTTGTGAATATTTCAGTTTTTTGCTTGTAAGTTTTTTTGGGTTTTTTTTTGTATGGGGGGCAATTAAGGCTGCTTTTAGGTATTTTGTTTGTTTAATAGGCAGATGAAAATTTCTGATAATTGTATTGTTGGCTTAAAGAGAAAGCGTGCAGAAGCCTGATGTTTATGTCAAATGCTCTGTTCTTGGATTTTGGTAGGTTTGATTTGGTTTTGAGACAGGCTTGCCTTGAACTTGCCTTGTAGCCAAAAATGACCTTAAACGTGATCTTTCGTCTGCCTCATAAATACTGGAATTTATAGCCTTGCACCACTGCAGCCAATTTTATGCAGTGTTGGGGATGCGTGCTAAGGCTAGCGCTGTACTAACAGCCATACTCCAGTCCCGCTGGGGATTATTGTAATTATTATAGCAACAATTTTTATTTTGTATTTCAAGTAACTTATTGGTGCTTTTCTTTTTGTTTACTGCTGGCATGGAACCCAGGGCCTGCTCTAGAAGCTTTACTTTGTTAATTGGAAATAATTACTAAATTTTGTTTTGTTTCTGAGATAGTCTCGTGCTCACAGGCTGACCTTTGATTTTCTGTGTTGCTGAAACTGGTGTTGAGCTTGTTGAGATTTTCTTGCCTTTCGACATGCACCAACAAGACTGATTTAAAATCCCTAGATTTCTTAGAAATGTATTCAGACCTCTGCACTCTTGATATTATAGGAGTCTTGTGTTGGCTAGTTTTCTGCTGGGTGTGGGGATGTTGACTGTCACTAGAATTGTCCTGATTAAAATTTTCTGATGGTGCTGAGAATTGAACCTATGACTTTATGCCATACTAGGTAAATACTGTGTCACTGAGTCTTAGCCACTAACATTTTCCCCAGTGTTGGGGTAGAACGTAGGACTTTGAACGTGCAGTGTAAAGGGGAGTAGGGTGAATGATAGAGGCGTGTGGGTGCGTGTGTGTGTGTGAGATATTTTGTTGTTGTTCTTTTGCTCTGTGATTACAGACTCTGGCTCCTCTTCCACCTCAGAAGATGAGCGGCCCAAAAGATCCCATGTGAAGAATGGTGAGGTAGGCAGGCGGCGGAGACATTCCCCCTCTCGGAGTGCCTCTCCATCACCTCGAAAGCGCCAAAAGGAGACTTCCCCTCGGTAACAACCTTCATTAATGCTTTTGTCTGATATGTGGTTGGGTTGAAACTGTATGTTACAGGGTGGGCGGCAAAATTATTTTAGCATTGGGCTAGATTCTTCCTGTCATTAGAGATGTGGGGTCTGGGGTTTTGGACAGCTTGGTATTTTTCCTTCTGTTGGTAGTTCTAAACATTAAAACTAGACAAGCTTTGAATGATTGCCTTATTTGTGCATGGATAGAAAAAGCAGTTAAAAATCACAGCATTAACTCCAGACATTTTGAAGCTTTAAACAATGCCTCCACAAGAAGTTAACTTGTGTGAATAGAGTTCTTGACATTTGTTTTTCTCCACTGCTCTCAGGATGCAGATGGGAAAACGATGGCAATCGCCAGTGACTAAAAGGTTGGTTAGACACTATTATTGTAAATTAGGGTGACATTCCAAGTTTACTTCATTTTCTGTTCAGGTGACTGTCCCCACTTTACAGATGCATTGTGTCAGTGGAGAAAGTTTAAAGTTGGTTTAGTGTGTGTTTTTGGTTTGTCTGTGTGTTAGGTGAATGATAGGAAAAGCTATGTGTGAGGTGTGATTTTACAGCCTTTTCTAAGCTGGTAATTCTGACTCCCTAGACTCGGTAGGGGTATTAAGGTGACTTAAAGCAAGCAAAACTAAAGGAGAAACTTAAATGCTGAAAATGAATGTAAGAGTTGGTTCTGTAGTCTTTGCAGAAGTCTGGGGAACTGTGAGGTAAAAGTCTTCACTGTATTTACATTTGTCCTGTATATGTGTGGGCACACACATGCCACAGAGAACACCTGTAGTAGTTGGTTCCCTCCATTCACTATGTGGGTCCTGGGAATCGAACTCACTCAATTCTTCAGGTTTGGTGGCAAGTGCCTTTATCTGCTGAGCTCACCTCACCAGCCCTGGCTTTCTCCCCCTACCTCCCACTTACTGAATTTTTTTGATCATATGTTTATGTGACCATAAAACTAATATTTTAGATCCAAACCCTATATAAAAATCTTACAATGGGCTTGTTGTGTCAGTGCACACCTTTAATCCCAGTACTCAGAAGGCAGAGGCAGGTGACTCTCTCTCTGACTGAGTTCAAGGCCAGTCTGGTCTCTATAGAGTGAGTTCCAAGATAGCCAGGGCTACATAGAGAAACCCTGTCTCATACAACAACAAAAAAAAACCTTTTAGTTCAGACCTGTCTCACAAGTGAGAAAACACAGGGAGAAGTGTCCACACAGGGTTTTTGACCTGTGCCATTGACACCTGTCTGTCATCTATCTGTATTCTTTTTTGTGAATACAGGTTGAGCATCCCCCGTCTAAACTGCTCGGGAGTGGAGATGCTTCCTGTTTCCTTCCACCTTTTCCCATTTTAAAAAGACGTTTGGGAAGCAGTCATGGAACAGTGGGATATTTATGCTGTAGAGGGAACTGTTTCATGATAATGAAAAATAGAGATATGAAAGAAAGAAATTGGGTACAAAAATATTTTTTTCCCAACTGCAATGACTTCTGACTTAAGTGAAATTGCTTAACTGAACAAAAAACATCAAAAATTGCTTTACACAGGATCATGTTAGTGTTATAATACCCCCCACGCCCCCTGAATTACAGAACTAGGTTCGGTTCTGGGATAATTCTTCAGAACAGTAATATCAGAACTAATATTCTAGCCAGGTGTGGTGGCACATGCCTTTAATCCCAACACTGGTGGTCCACATAGTGAGTTCTAGAACAGCTAGGGTTCTATGGAGAGACAACTGTCTCAAGAAACAACAACAAAAAAAGAATATTCTCTACCCTGCCCAGTGCTTTTAGGTTTTATTAGTAGCTTTGAGTTTAAAGCTGTTAGATATCACCATCCTCCTGGGCACAATGGCAGACTCAGGATGCAGAGACCAACCAGCGCTATGCAATGGGAACTTTTATCAGAAAGCAAAACTTTGGGTTGTTTCAGATAGGGTCTTTGTATGTACCCTTTATGTAGACCAGGCTGACCTAGCACTCAATGAGATCCACCTGCCGCTGTCTCCTGGGAGCTGGGATTAAAGGGGTGCACCGCCACACCTGACAGAAAATAAAGTTATTTTGAGTTATGGGTCAGTATCATATTTTTGATGTTTGTTTTGAGACAGGGTTTTTCTGTGTCAGCGTGGCTGTCCCAAAACTCACTCTGTAGACCAGGCTGCCCTCAAACTCAGAAATATGCCTGCCACTGCCCAGTTCAGTATATTTTAGGGAGGATAAAATTAAACATGATTTTGAGTGTTTATGTAAAATGCTAAGATGAAGCAAGCACTAATCACAGATCATCTACAAATCTAAATCAAATCTGGTTGGAAATGAAATCTGCTGTGAATTTATGGCTTTTTTCTATGTAGTCTCAAATAGAAGCCTGAGTTCTAGGTTCATAGCTTTAGTCCTGACTGGGCAAGGAGTCAAGAACCGTTTACGTTGACTTCTTTCTCAGTGTGTGTCAATTTGCCTCAAAGGTGACAAAGTAGCTTAGCCTACATTTAAGTCTTCCTTGAAGCAGCTTCTGGCTGGTTGATGGGTGTTCATATGTTACTTGTGTTATTTAAGTCTGTTACAGAACTCAGAATTGGGGTGTGTTTGTTTCTTGAGTATATTTTTAACCATATCACCCCTAGGGTGGCCTCGTCCTGGCTTTGTCTTTAGGATATCATTAAGTATGATACCCAGTTCCTTTTCAGTGCTGCATATATGTTTTTAGTTAAGATGGTAAAGCTGGAGGTACAACTGGGAGGTAGAGTACTTGTGCCTGTGCCCGTGTACTGTAGAGGAGGACAGCTTGCAGCAGGAGTCTCCAGGTTTGGGCCTTAAGCCTTTGGTGTCTATTTAACATCTTAAATGTTTCTCAAAATTAAAATACCTGAAACGCCTTTTCAAAGCCCAGCTTGACTGGATTTTTCCCTGACGTGGTCCACATAAGTCTCAGATAAGTTTCCCAACTGATTGTCATGTGTATCCCAACTAAAAAAAGTTCTAGTCATCATTTTTTGAAAAATTTCACTTCCTCTCTTGGGTGGTTTATGTTATAAGCAGATACCTATTTCTGTCAGAAGCTAACATCACAAAGCTGTGTTTTACCCATTTCAAAAGTAAACGTTGATTTTTAAATTTTGTTTTTAATGTTGGCTGCTACCCAGGGTCTCAGCCTTAGGCTGAGAAAGTGTACTCTGGAACATAGAGTACATCTCTGCCTTGGGTTATTGGCTGGCCGTGTACTTCCTGGGGCCTTTGCTTACACATCTTACTGACTAAAAATCAACTCTTGGTTTAGCGGTAGAAGAAGGAGAAGTCCCTCCCCACCACCAGCCAGAAGGCGAAGATCTCCTTCTCCAGCTCCTCCTCCTCCTCCCCCACCTCCTCCTCGGCGGCGCAGATCTCCCACCCCACCACCACGACGGAGGTACTGTGTCTAAGAGACTCATGATGGCTCTGGGTCTTTACCATGGAAGTTGCTTTGTGTGTGTGTGGTACTTTTTATATTTATAGTTGTAAATGTGTGTTCCCTTATAGAAAAATCCAAAAACACACAACTATGCAGAAACAGAAGTTAGGAGCCAGGTATATTCTGCTTGGAATCTCAACTCTTGGAAGGTTGAGGCAGCAGGGATTTTGAGTTACAGGCCAATCTGGGTCATAGAGCAGCCAAATCCTTGGTGTCTGGGATAAGCAGGGGAGTGAGGAATAGCAATGGCTGCACAACCATGGGAAGTTCTAGAACCATCCATCCATTTGTGCACATGAACAGCTGCACTGATCTGTTATTGGTCTTGTGCATTTGGGATTCCTGGTAATAGTCTACCGGTTATACAGAAATAGAAGAAGAGCTAGCAGTCCCAAATAAAGGGTGTTCTATGAAGTATGTCAATCACAGGCTGTGTGTGTCAGCACACGCCCCCTAATTCCAATTCTGAAGAGATGGAGGCAGGAAGAGCACTAGTTTAGAGGCAGCCTGAACTATATCATGAGTGCGTGTCAGCTCAGTCACAGCAGGAGAATGAAGAGTGGTACGGGTTAGTGGGCAGAGAAGTAGTCAGTAACTGGTTAGTTTATTCCTGTAGGTCTGTAGATATAAAAGGGGGAAATATGGTTGTTTTGTTTGTAACTTTGGTGTGTGTTGGGGATGAGTCCATGGCAGACTAACTGTACAAGAATGGTTGTTTTGTTTTACTTTTTCCTATATTCTGTGTGAAATAAATAAAGAGAAACCCCTTTTTGGAGGAGGTTGTTTTGTTCTTTAACAAGATCTTAGTATGTATACCTCCCTGGCCTCAGATTTAGGGCTGTCTCAATTCTTGCCAAGCACTGAAATTACAATTGAAGCCACTATGCTTAGCTAGAGTTACTAAATGATTGCCCGGTTCACCATACTGCCGTGTCTAAAGATTGCTTATTGTAAACCCAGTTCAGAGCAGGAATTTGTGCTGGAAGACCCAAGCACAAATTGCAGTTAGCCTGAATGTTGTATTGAGTCCTAATTCCTAGGTGACATAAGACAACTTTGTCACCTGTAAGAGAAGCCAGGTAGAACTTCAGAGATCCCTTTGCCTGGCAATGGACTTGTACTAAAAAGCCATGCTTTGAAGAAGACCAGGCAATCTGTGTTAGGAGCTTATTCAGTGACCTAGGATGCTCACATCATCCCATAAAATATTTATTTATTTTGGTGTGTATATGAGTGTTTTTTTGCATGTATGTGCACTGTGTGTACCTTGTACCCATGGAAGCCAGAAATGGCATTGGATTCCTTTGAATTTGAGTTTTTGTAACTACAGTGTAGGTGCTGAGCACCAAGAACTGAGCCACATTACAGCCCCTGTCAAAAAGAACTTAATAAAACAGACTTTCTCGATTGGCCAGTGTTATTACCTGGTAACAGTTAGTGCTCAGTTACCACAAAGCAGTGTGAGGTTCTCTTATTGTGAAATAGTGAATTGAGTCTATACAAATTCTATTGAGTTGGTGAATTTAAATTGTTTCTGAAAGTTGCAAATTTTTCCATTAAACACAACACAGTACCCTCTTGATAGGTATGGTAGTGACCTTACTTTGAAATATATCCCCTGGCATAGTGCTGGCGACAGGACATTTACAACTGGTTACTTTTTAATTTTCCTAGTTCTGGGTTAGCTAGCAAGATGGCTCAATGGGTGAAAGTAGTTGCCACACAAATGTACTGACCTAAGTTTGATGCCAGAGTCTACATAAAGGTTGATGAGAGAATTAATTCCCCTGACCTCAGCTTGCCCCTCACTTCCATACATGTATGGTGTTGACCATGCACACACCCAAATAACATTAAGTGGATTTTGCTTTCTGAAATCTGTCAGTTTCTGTTTGTTTTTTTTTTCTAGGACTCCTTCTCCTCCACGCCGCCGCTCGCCTTCTCCAAGAAGATACTCTCCTCCCATCCAGAGGAGATACTCTCCTTCCCCACCTCCAAAGAGGAGAACCGCCTCACCCCCGCCCCCGCCCAAGCGAAGGGCGTCACCATCTCCACCACCAAAGCGCCGCGTCTCCCACTCTCCGCCTCCCAAACAAAGAAGCCCCCCAGTTACCAAGAGACGCTCACCCTCCTTATCTTCAAAGCATAGGAAAGGGTCTTCCCCAGGCCGTTCCACTCGGGAGGCCCGGTCACCACAACCAAACAAACGGCATTCGCCCTCACCACGTCCTCGAGCTCCTCAGACCTCAAGTCCTCCCCCTGTTCGAAGAGGAGCATCAGCGTCACCCCAAGGAAGACAGTCCCCATCTCCAAGTACTAGGCCTATTAGGAGAGTTTCCAGAACTCCGGAGCCTAAAAAGATTAAAAAGTAAAAATATTTAATGCTTTTTTGTTAGGAATACATAGTTGTATAACATGTAGAATTCACCCACCCACTCCCTTATTGAACAGTTATAAAATAATAAGCAGGCCAGGCAGTAATGGCACACGCTTTTAATCCCAGCACTCGGGAGGGAAAGGCAGGCAGATCTCAGTGAGTTCAAGCCTAGCCTGGTCTATAGAGTTAAGTTTCAGGACAGCCAAAGCTACAAAAAAACAAAAAACAATAATAATAATTATCAAACTTTGGGTACTGTTCATATTTTCTACTTTGAACCTAGCTCCTTGTGGCATCGTTACTGGAGAACTTTACTTGGTTCTTAGCTTCCAGTATCTTAGTCTGAGATGAAACAACCTTTTTCTCTTCATTATTTTATGTAAATAGGTGTTTTGCCTGTATATGTTTGTATGCTGCCAGTGGGCACTGTCACAAGGCCTGAAGCAGGTGTCAGAGCCCCTGAAAGGGTGGTTGCAGTTAATTGTGAGCCTTGTGAGTGCTGGAAAACGAACCCTGGTTCTCTTGGAGAACAATCAGTGCTCATAACCACTGAGCCTGTCTCCAACCCCAGAAAAATACTTAATACTGAAACAAAGCAGACTTCAGGGAGCCAAGAAACTGCTGTTCCTAGTAAGTCCATCAGTGCAGTGGTGGAGAATTGGCGTGAGTGGTCCCAAGACTTGGGTAATAGAAAAGCAAGTTTCTGGCCTCCTTTGTGTGTCTCTCCTCACTGTTGTGGTTTTTTTTGTTTTCACTTTCTGTCTAGGACTGCCTCACCAAGCCCTCAGTCTGTAAGAAGAGTTTCCTCTTCCCGATCTGTCTCTGGATCTCCTGAGCCAGCAGCTAAAAAGCCTCCAGCACCTCCATCTCCTGTCCAGTCTCAGTCACCCTCCACAAACTGGTCTCCTGCAGTACCAGTCAAAAAGGCTAAAAGCCCAACTCCAAGCCCTTCCCCTGCCAGGGTGTGTATGTGCCTTGTTTGGGACAGCTTTATAATTAGTTAACTGGGGTTGAGGTGATGGTGGGGACTTACAGTCCCAACATTTGGTGGGCAGCTGCAGGGTCAGGAGTTGAAGGCCAGCCTGGGCTACACAGTGACCCTGTCTCAAAAACAATTAAATTACAAGTTAGTCAAATTCATACATAAATTTAGTGTAAAGACAGTCTCTGTTATATGGTGGTTCAGTTAAATAATCTCATTCTGTGCTGTGAAATTGATTTTTATTCAGTAGAAACCATACTTTGAATTTGGATTTTGATCCTCTTTTCTATGTTAGTAAACAGCAAAAGCTACTGTTGGCGTACTGAAATTGAGTAAATTATATGAGCCATTCAACATATTATAGTCAGCTTTGTACTAGATGACTAACTGCCTAGCTGTTTGTTCTAAGCACGCTGAAAGCCATTGGGCTAACCATGGTATTCAGTAGATGTAATGATAGATTTTTCTTAGAGGGCTTATGAGGATGCAGCCCTGTTGGAGAACATCTGGGCTGATGAGTCAGATTAAAAAGTAAAAATATTTAATCCTGAAAAAAACAGAGGAAGAAAGAGGAAAAAAAGTAAAAATATTTAGTGCTTTTTTGTTAGGAATACATAGTTGTATAACATATAGACTCTCCCTCTTATTAAACAGTTACAATAAGCAAACCAGGCAGTAATGGCGCACACTTCTAATCCCAGCACTTGGGAGGCAAGGGCAGTAACTAATAGTGGGTACCAGTGTCTGCCTCCAGTCTGAAAGCCTGAGTTCAATCCCTAGGACCCGGTGGTAGGAGAGGACCAACTCTTGTGCAGCAGAGGGAAGCAGGCCACTCCCTCTTAAAAGTAGGAGTTCAGTTTATCCTGACATTGTTTGAACTCCTCACAACATACTGAAATCTTGCTTTGCGTTAGCCAAGTATTATGAGTGACTTCTAATTGCCCTTCATTTAAGGCTCATGTTTAAGAGCTGGAAGGCAACTTATAGTTAGCCCATGACTCCAGCTGTTGACACCTCATTCACATCCTGAAGTTGGAAATCCGGCTTTGGCTTAGTAGGAAGCTCTTCCTGCTGGATTTGTGGACGAGCCTTGACGCTGGTTGTTTCACCTCTCTGAGAACCCTTGTTGGTTTTTGAGCTTCACTACACTTCTGTGAAGCATGTATTTGTCTAAGATTTCCTCAAAACAGGATTTTTTAAATCAGAGTGATTACCTCACTGTTTCTGGGTTTCTAGAATTCTGATCAAGAAGGAGGTGGAAAGAAGAAAAAGAAGAAGAAGGACAAGAAACACAAAAAGGATAAGAAACACAAGAAGCACAAAAAACACAAGAAGGAGAAGACTATGGCTGCAGCCTCCGCAGCCCCTGCAGCTATTTCTGCTGCCACAACCATATCAGCACAGGAAGAGCCTGCGCCAGCACCAGAGCCCAGGAAGGTATTCGCACACTGCCTGCATCTTTTATCTGTTGCTCATGGCTAGTGTTTCCTGCTGATCTGCCCGGAACCAAGGGGAAGAGTACAAATGGCTTCCCAAACACTTAATGCTGGAATGCTTTGAGTTTGGTTTTTTTTGAGACAGTGTTTCTCTGTAGCTTTGGATCCTGTCCTAGAACTAGTTCTTGCAGATCA
This sequence comes from Dicrostonyx torquatus, assembly GCA_028555095.1. Taxonomy (NCBI): domain Eukaryota; kingdom Metazoa; phylum Chordata; class Mammalia; order Rodentia; family Cricetidae; genus Dicrostonyx; species Dicrostonyx torquatus. The sequence goes on from JAQHUG010000134.1 coordinate 4,209,696, forward strand.
GTCTGGCCTTGAACTCACAGAGATCTGCTTGCCTATGGCTATCAGTGCATGTAGAAGCCATTGGTGCCCCCCCCTTTTTGTCATATTTTTTACTATATTTTACTTGTGTGCTCATATACACAAAGGTCAGGAGAATTTGCAGAGTTAACTCTAGCCTTGCAGCATATGGACTCCTTAGAATTGAACACAAATCATCAGGATTGGTGGCAAGCTCTCCTAGCTATCTTCCCTAAAGTTCACTATTTCATATAGACTGTACCACCAGTTAGACCACCTCTTCAGCACTTGGGTTTGCCAGGGCATTTGCTACCTGGGATCCTAACTCAGGTTCTCATACTTGCATAGGAAGCATAGGGATATAACTCTGCTGGAGGAACTCCGTCTACATGGCTGTTTGTGGAGCGCTTGCTTAACATGCTCAAGGCCCCCTGGGTGTGTTCTTCTAGCCCCAGATACACTGCGTGTGGTGGTGTGGGTGCATGTAAGTAAGCACAGCACCTGAGAGCTTGAGACAGGGTTGTTCTCGGTCCTTACTAAGTTCTAGACAAGCCTAGGGTACAAAGAAATCTTGATTTAAAGTGGGTGGGTTTGTATATGCAGAGTATGTATTGTTGCATCTGTGCACAGCCTCTCCCAGTGTGTCTCAGGACTGAACATCTGCCTGCTTTGCCTGTGTTTTCCAGGAGACTGAAAGTGAAGCTGAAGACAACCTTGATGACCTAGAAAGGCACCTGCGGGAAAAAGCCCTGCGATCCATGCGGAAGGCTCAAGTGTCCCCACAGTCCTAGGTGGACATGTTTGTTACGTTGTAAATTTTATTTGGTTTGTACTCAATTCAATTTCAAAATTGCTAAAATGTGTTTGAGCTTTAGACTATAACATTTGTTGTAATAATTGCTAGGTTGAAGTTCACCACTTTTTTTAAAGGGGGGGCCTGGATTTGCATTACACAGATGTCTACGGTGTATTAGTGACATTCTTCCATTGATATTTAGAATGAAATACTTTAAGCCAAAAAATTTTTTTAAGGGGCGTTTAAATATTGTTGGTATTTTTACCATCCCTTTAAATGCCCATGCCTCTCCCCAGAGGGTTCCCCCCACCCCGTTTTTTTTTTCTTGTTTCTCTTGAATTTTGGCACCCATGTAAATTATGCTTTCAGCCTTGTATAGGTTTGTAAGCTTGCCCAGAAGTGAGACCACTGTTAAGTACCACAAGGGTCTGAGTGAGTGTTTTAATGCCGCAAATACTCCTGTTGGCTATGGAGTCTCCGCTAACAGCTCGGGATTCCAGCTCTAGGGAGCAGGGGAGGCACTGCTTATGGATGCCCGAGATTCTGTCCGTGAATGACAGGTTCATAAGTTGATTAGAACTCTGGAATTTTGTCCTCTTTGGGTTAGCTTCTGTTTTGTTTTTTCTCTCCCCCTTTTTTCTTTATCTTTTGTAAAGGCAATTTACTAGACCTAGCAAGGATCCTTCAGTTAGATAAATTTGTTTTATGAAACTTCATGGCTCCCATCCAGAATTTTTTTCTTTACTCTTCCAATTGGCACACACAACTGAAGAGCTCTTGCATTGGCAGGCTGGGAGGGCCTGGACTTGGACATAGTGTCTTGGTTTCACTTGTTTTATTTTATTTTATTTTTTAACTAAAGCTATATAAAGCTTGTGGATTAAACAGAATAAATTTCTAAATTTAAGAATGTTGCCATTCACTTTTACTCAACTTACTAGGTACTACAAGACAACTCTACCTTCTTAGGGCTGGGTGTACAGGGAAAAGAAAGAAGTGAAACGGGTACTAGGACGGGCAAGTAAGAGAGCTTGAGCACCAGCGCTACAGCTCTGGAAGGAAAGATCTAACTTGGAAGCTTGGGCCCAAGACGTTCCTTCTGCTTCACTGCTAAAGGGGAAACCCCTGTAGAAGTGTAGCAGTCTCCTCCAGCTCCAGCGAAAAGTTACTTCTTCTGCTCCACTCAAAAGAGAGTTTCCCACCCAGTGTAACTCCCTTCTGGTTTTTCTGCTCAGCACCTCTAAGGGAACTCTTAGCAGAAGAACCTGCTCCACACTGGTGAAAGCTCTTCACCAAGAAATGTTTGGTTTTTCGAGACAGGGTTCTCTGTGTAACAGTCCTGGCTGTCCTGGAATTAGTTCTTGTAGACCAGGCTGGCCTTGCACTCAGAGATCTGACTGCCTCTGCCTAGGATTAAAGGCGTGTGCCACCACTAAGTGGCCACCCAGAAATCTTTTAAGAAAATTTGGGAAGGAGTCCAGGAGCGTGGCTGCCTCTGCCAGGGTAGGAAAAGGACAGCCTGCGATTGAACAGAAAGAGGGGCTTATATAGGGCTTCTTAGGGGAAGTCCAGGGAAAAGGCTTTCTGCTCGGGGCAGACCGTTTTCTTTCACTCTGATTTCAGAGTCACGGTATGTTTTTTTGGTTCTGGGTTCAGGGCTAATGTGTTTCTTTCACTGGCTCTGGTTTCTTTGGCCCCTTTACCATACAATCTGAGTTGAGAATTTGGACCCATGGTTAAAATTTCTGACCATTGAAACAGAAACACAAAGTGTCCACATCTTAATTGCAGGAAAACTTCGGAGTTTTGGGTTTTTTGTTTGGTTTTGGGTTTTGTTTGTTTGGTTGGTTGGTTGGTTTTTTTACTTTTATCCAAAAGTTACAGACAAGTAATGGGCAGTAGTGATGGGCAGATTATATACATGGGTATCTACGGGGGTGTAACAAGGAAGGGGGCACTAAATGAAGACAGTCATGAAGGACTCCACTGCAGTAATAGAGTCTCACATGAGTGCAGAACTTTTCAGCTTCTGGAAGCTTCCTCCTGGTATAAACCATGAACACCACTGAAGTATTTCCATCTGTTTAGCCCTTTACTTGGAGCAGTTTTGACTTGACTCCTGTTACTTATGAGTTTTCATTCTTCCCCTTTGGCTGCTCTTAGCAGTAACTCCATTTTACCCAGACAAGCCGTAGTCTTTGACTACACAGCAAGGTCAAGTTGTTTGGAGGTTGAGCCATTTCTGTTGGCACACATCTGTAATCCCAGCATTCAGGGAAGTTAAAGGGTTTTTTGTTGCTGTTGTTTTTGTTTGCTTTTCTCAGGAGGGCTGAAAGTGTAGCTCAGTTGGCAGACTGCTCATCTAACATGTACACCGCCCTGGGTTTCGGTCCCAGCACTGTATAGAGGGGTGGGACACCTGCTTTTCCAGCACTTGGAATGTGTGCAGTGAAGGATCAAGTTCAGGTTCATATGAGATCTTGGGGTTTAAACTAATGTGTTCAGGGCTGTTGGAGAGATGACTAAGTCTGCGTATGTCTATGGTATAAAACTATGATTCGGCATTTTGGCGGGCTCTTTGGGACAAGTTCTTTGCTGTCTGCTGGATGTGGAAGCATTTTCTCTGCAAAAGTTGTCGAGATGCTTGAAGTGGTCCTCGGTTGGCAAGGGGTCAGGTGAGGGTGTGTGCTGAGATCAAACTTCGAAGCCCAACTTGGTCAACTTTCGCAATGGGTGTTAGCAAACTTGAGAACTCGTCCTTTTCTGCTGCTCAGTGGCAGCATTGCCAGGTAAGGTGTTCCCAGGCAGAATCAGACAGCAGGCTCCAAACAGTGCCTGTGACTTTTTTTTTGGGGGGGGGTGCAAGTTTGTCTTGGGAAGAACTTTGGAACAACCAGTAAGCTGCTCATTGATGTTTGCCATGTGCTGTTTACTTTCTTTACAATATTTAAAAATTGTTTTTGTGTGTGAGTGTGTGTGCATGCACATATGCAAGCATGTATGTGTTTGTAAACACACCTGCTCTGGCACCTGTGTGAAGGTCGAAGGACAACCTTTATTAAGGAGTCAGCTCTTCCACCTGAGTTCCAGTGGGCTGACTCAGGCTTGGTAGCAGGCACCATTGTCCACTGGACCATCTTGCTGGCCATACAGTGTGGCAGGCACCATCACCCACTGGGCCATCTTGTTGACTGCTGGGTACAATAAGAGATTGGCAATTCTTTTGTTTTTTGTCTAAACCTCTCGATTTGTAGACCAGGCTGGCCATGAACTCACAGA
>JAQHUG010000134.1:4266060-4278383 GCA_028555095.1 Dicrostonyx torquatus
TTTGGTTTTTCGAGACAGGGTTTCTCTGTAGCTTTGGAGCCTGTCCTGGAACTAGCTCTTGTAGACCAGGCTGGTCTCGAACTCACAGAGATCCGCCTGCCTCTGCCTCCCGAGTGCTGGGATTAAAGGCCCTCAACTTGTCTTGACACTACTGTTTCCCCTCTCGATGGTTGCATCTGTATGAATGATGCATTTCTGATCCCCAATGCACCACATGCCTGCTGTGGGGTCCCCATGTCCCATGTTGGGCACCAGATGTTACTGGAAAGGGGGGAGCGGATGAAGATGCGAGTCAAAGAATCCCAAGCTAACTCCAAAAGATTTTAATTCTATTTCTTTATTATAAGGGGCAAACTCACGGAACAGGAACAAGAGTCCAACCTCAGGTGTGTAATGTGGGAACCAGAGAGAGAGAGAGAGAGCACGCGTAAGAACCAGAGAGAGAGAGAGAGAGCACGCGTAAGCCCTGGGCGCACCCGCAGTTTTTCTCTGGGTACCCAAAAGGTCACGCCCTAGCCTGGTCCAGCCTCTTAAAGCTTATTGGCTGAAGGAGGTTCTCCATCTCCTTCCTAGTCCCATGCTGGAAGGAAGGTGTGGATGGATCCTGCTGCCAGTCTGAGTGGGAGTTTGTTTCCTTTCAAGGGTAGACTTCAATACTTTCCAACAACAGATGAAATAAATTTCTACAGAAAGTGTTGCCGAGATGGAACAACTGAGTTCAGATTCATTGTAAAGACAGTGCTCCCTTTTCTAACTGGTTCGCCCATCCTGGGCTTCTAGAGTGGAACGTAAGGACTTGGAAATAGTGCAAACTGTGAGGTTAATGGAAACTCTGTCCTTGTTACCTTTTTACCAAAGCTGTTTCTGTGGACCTAAAGCAGACTACTTTTGGCAAATGCCAAGTGATGATTTTGGTTAAATATAAAATTCTGAAAGGAGCTCAGAATGAGAAAGAAACAGGAGGTATTGGAGCAAAGGGAACTGAACACAGGGACGCCTAATACCATAGTGACAGGCAAGGGGCAGTCAAGTTGTTCTGGAAGGATGCCCAAAGGGGGGCCGTGCTTAGAAACCAGTAGAGAAATGGTGAGGGTGAGCAAGACTTCCCCTGCCTCTGTTTCCCCAGAACCGAGCCCCATGTTTCCTGAGAAGGAAGGGAATGAGTGAGTCTCAGGGAAGTGAGTTAGGCAGGATGGGGAGTGTGATTAAGGCCTGATGAGTTAAGATTTTTATCAAGTAGAACAAAAAGCTGGGATAGATTTGTTGGTACAGAGAATGGAGATGAGCTTCTGATGGAAAATGTCATCTGGGTTATGATTACAAACTACTAGAGTGTGATTTAACTGAGTCTACGTTTAGTTCAGGGCCTGCATTTGTGAAGGTCTTAGGAGCTTTTAGTTTTTGTTGCCTTTGAGGAGACTTGGCTCTCAAGACCTCAGTGGTCAGTCCCAAATGCCACTGGGAAGAATCAATTAGCTTTTTGTTTCATTTCAGTTTTGGTGGTACTAGGGATGGAACTCAGGGCTTTATGTATGCTAGGCAAGCACACTACCACTACCATGCCCCAGCCCTCTAACAATTTAATTAATATGAGATACGATCTCAAAAAGTAGCCTTAGCAGACTTTGAATTCTCAATGTAGACCAGGCTGGCCTTGAACTTGCAGGCACCTACCTCCCTCTGAGTGCTGAAATTAAGGGCAACTTGTGGCTCCTTTTAAAAATACTTATTTTATGTGTATGGGTGTTTTGCCTGTAGTGTATTACTTGTGTGTGTACCTCATGTTCAAAGAGTCTAGAAGAGGCCCTTAGGTTCCTGGAAGTGGAGCTACAGATGGTGGTGAGCTGCACTGTGGGTGCTGCTGGGAACTGAACTCAGGTCCTGTGCAGGGACAGCAGGTGGAACACCTCCCTGAGTTCAGTTCCTAGCACTTAACCACTGAGCATCTCTGTAACCCCAGGTCTAAACTTTTATTTATTTATTTTTTTTGGTTTTTCAAGACACTGTTTCTCTGTATAGTTTGTCCTGAAACTTGCTCTGTAGACCAGGCTACAGATCTGCCTGATCACAGAGATCTGACTGCCTCTGCCTCCCAAGTGCTGGGATTAAAGGCATGCACCACCACACCTGGCTGCAATTAGCATTATTTAATTTTTCCCTCATTGAAAATCTAAAATCATAATAATGTATTAGACTAATTATAAACTCATGAAAGTCATAACCTAATGTAGGTAAATAAGACTATATTTAGAACAAGAGGATTTAAATTTGAGTGTTGTTTGAACAATAGCATATTGGAACTGGTGCCAGGTATGGACCCCAGAGTACACCACAGAGTCTTATTTTTCTACTACTGGTGGTTTTTTTGTTTCTTTTTTGAATTTAAAAGGCAGCTCTAAACTAGAAGCCTAATAGTCTCCATGTTTTTGTTATTGGTGATGTTTATGTGATGAAGTTATTTCCACCTTTATGGGTGAACTCTTAGGAAGAACATTTAATTCTCATTGTAACAGAGCTGTAAAACTGTCAAATCACCTGGTGTAACACAAACACTCAATTGTACCAGCTCCAAACATGGCTATTTACCTGTATGTATGGGAGAAGAATAAAAAAATTGAACAAACACTGGAGATTCAAAACTGCACAGTTAGATGGAGCCTGGGGGAGGGACTTGTGAGGATTTGCCAGTGTTCTGTGTGTTTGAACCAAAGCAGTTCCTTTGTTTTTGAAGGTAGGGACCAGGTGTCAGATTACTCAAGTGAGCAGTCATTAAAGCTAACGAGGAATCAAGCTAGGTGTTTGTGCCATTTAGGAATGCTGGGAGAGCAGTCCTCTGAAATCTGACTACGTACACTAATTGGGGGGAAAAAAAAGGTGGTTGCATAATAGATTTTAAAAAAAAAAGAAAAAAAGAAAAGGTTGCAACCGGATGTGGTGGCGCACGCCTTTAATCCCACCATTTGGGAGGCAGAGGCAGGTGGATGGATCTCTGTGAATCTCTGTGATTCGAGGCCAGCCTGGTCTACAAAGTGAGTTCCCAGGACAAGGCTCTAAAGCTACAAGAGAAACCCTTGTTTCAAAAAAAAAAAAAAATCCAAAAAAAAAAAAAAACCAACAAATAGCAAAAATATAAGCATACGCATAGTGTGCTCTCTTGTATTGCTTGGCCAGAAGAGAGTTTGTTTTAGTGAATACAGAAGTCTAAAATGTTGCCCTAAGGCTGGTTAGTGCTTTTCAAGTGTCCATTAAGTCCGGTAAAGGTCTCCTCTCAATCTCTGGCCCTTGGTAAACAGGTCTTACTTGTACTTTGCAGTCGGTAGGGCTCTTACTTGCAAATATGCCCTAGTCTTTTTCCAAAACTTGTACAAATGAGTCCTTGAGAAGTTTTGTGTAATGTTTAGTCTTCCTATGAGAGCAGGAGACCTAACATGTATTGAGCCTGCCTTGGAACTCGCTCTATAGACCAGGCTGGCCTTGAACTCAAAGAGATCCACCTGTCTCTGCTTCCTGAATGCTCGGATTAAAGGTGTGCACCACCTGGCTATTTAGGCTTTATAAAAGAAACCTAGACGGTGTCCAGATCTGGCTTCCTATAAACACATGCCCTTTCTGTTTTTTTCTAGAAGGAAGGAAAAGTTTTTTTTTTCTTTCTTTCTTTCTTTCTTTCTTTCTTTCTTTCTTTCTTTCTTTCTTTTTTCTTTTCTTTTCTTTTTTTTTTGTTGTTTTGTTTTGTTTGTTTTTTAAGATCTCTCTGTACAGCCCTTGTGTCCTTGACCTCACTGTGTGGACCAGGGTGGCCTCCAACTCAGAGACCCAGTTGCTTCTGCTTTCCCTGGGATTAAAGGAATGCAGGACCACACCTACCCTCAGAAAGCAAGGTTTTACAGTTGTGAAACCGACCAACCAAGCTATCAAAGGGCACTGCTAATTCTAGAATTGTTCAAATAGTGTTGATTAGATGGTCTTAAGGTAGGAGCTCCTTCTGTGCTCTTTAGGAGAAATCTGTGTAGCAGGCTCTTTTAGGCCTCCAACCCCCAAATCATTGCACAGAGACTTATTATTAATTATGAATGCTTGGCCTTATCTTATGCTTGTCCCACTAGCTCATATAACTTAATTTAACCTGTTAATCTTGATCTATGTTTTGCTTGGGGCTTTTTATCTTTCATTCTGTATGTCTTACTTTCCTGCTTCCTCCATGTCTATCTGGCTGGGCACTGCAGGCTGGCTGGCTCCTTTTCTCTCTGCCCTCCAGCCTATCCTTTCCCACTACTGCCTAGTTATTGGCTGTTCAGCTTTTATTAGACCAATCAGGTGCCTAAGGCAGGCAAGGTAAAACAGGAGCACATCTTTACATAATTAAACAAATGCAGCACAAACACAACACACCTTTACGTAGTTAAACCCATCTTTACGTAGTTAAACAGTTATTCTGCAACAGAAATGGAACACATCTTTACATGGTTAAACAAATATTCTAGTCCATAACAAATCTGTTGTAAAAATTGAAGCTGTTTTTCAGAATTAACTTCTCCCTTCTGTATGTGTGGACTGGGAGGTGGTGAGATAGGCTTTGCCTAGGAGCTGTTGAGTCCGTGTAACGAATGAAGCAAGGAACGTTTGAGAGACGATAAACACAGGTCTTTTCTCGGCAAGGAGCTTGCAGTGTAGCTGGATGGTGGGTAGATGAGCCATGGTTGATGCTCAGCACCATCTTTTTACTGCAATGTATGGTGACTTCCTGTTCTGTTCAGCCTTCAGAAATCCAGCTGAAGCTGGGAATAGGAGTTCATGCCTGTAACCCTGCACACCTGAAACTGAGACAGGAGGATTATCACACATACTAGGCTAACTTGAATTACACAGTGTAAGATTCTCAAAAAATTAAAAAATATAAGTAAATAAAAATGAGCTGGGTGTGGTGATACAAATCTATAGCTCCAGTACTCAGGAGGCTGAAACACAAAGTCTCTTAGTTCAAGGCCAAAGATCCCAAACAGAATAAAATCTAATCCTGGCAGTTATGAGGTGGAGGCAGGAAGATTAGAAGTTCAGGTTCCTGGATGGCCCTGGGATATGATCTAAGTAAGCTAAGCTAGGCTACTTGAGAACCTGTCTCAAAAAGTAAACAGAAACACCCTGAAAAACAAAATGCAAAATCCATTGAATTAAGAACAGCAGAATGATTTTCTTTTTCTTTTCAGTTTTTCGAGACAGGGTTCGTTTATCTGTAGCTTTGGAGCCTGTCCTGGAACTAGCTCTTGTAGACCAGGCTGGTCTCGAATTCTCAGAGATCCACCTGCCTCTGCCTCCAGAGTGCTGGGATTAAAGGCATAAACCACCACCGCCTGGCCAGAATGATTTTTTATGACAGCCAAGATGAGATAACTGATATAAAGATGAGTAGAATATTTAAGGATGAAAGTTATTCCTAAGTTATAACTGGCTTGTTAGTTGTTTAAAGAAACTCGTGTTTTACTTCTGTATTATAATTTGCAAGTTTGATTTATTTAAAGTAAAGAAGGAAAGGAGGCTCGCCCAATATCTCCTTCCTTGCTTGTCTTCCTCTTTGGTTGTGTAGCACTTAGTCACAAGTAGATACATGTTTAGTTCCTCTCCAACCAGATCTGCGTGCCCTAGTGATGGAGAAGCTGCCCACTGATGTGCTGCACCTACAGCCCTGCCTGAAGTAGTTACTAACAAAGGAAGGGGAAGAAAAGAAAACCGGCTTTCCATCTGGAAAGACTGTAGAAGTCTGAGATATTTCAAGTGATGAGAAAGTCAACCAGAATCTATGAAAGCAAAGAAGTATGGGGCACGTTTAACACCAGTCTCGCTAGAACACAAGGTACATTTGCAGCCGCGGTGGGAGGTAAGGGTTGCTGTGAGGCGGTGATTCTCAACACAGGCTTGGCGAATGACCCTTTCCCAGGGGTCGAATGAGACCACCAGAAAACAGATATTTACAGTTCATAACAATGGCAAAATTACAGTTGAAGTAGCAATGAAAATAATTTTATGGTTGGGGTCAGCACGACATTGCATTAGGAAGGTTGAGAACCCCTGCTATAAGCAATGTTTTTTGAAAATCTAACTAAGACGTGTTCCTTCTCCTCTTATTCCTTAAGTGCAGAAACCATTTTGTTGCTCTCTAAGTAACAAATTAACTTCAAATCCATGGCCTGTCATTCAAGTCTACAACCACCATAGTCTAGACCGGTGAATGGACACAGGTATCTCCTGCTTCCTGAGCCTTTACCCTAGCTAGTGGGAGTGCTTCTGTTTCTTATTCTGTATGGACTGTGTGCTGCCTGCCTGAAGCAGCCTTTCATACCGCATTCCCATTTGTTATACGCTAGGTGGTTCCATAAGTCTGTTTAAATAATTAGTTTATTAATTCTTCAGGATCACTTTCCTGTTACCTCTCTGTGGAAAGCCATTTTTTTTTTTTATGTTTTTGCCCGCACATGTCTTTGCCATAATAAAGGAAGGTTAGTGTAGGTAGGACCCCCTGTCAGTTCATCTTTGTATCGGCTGCAGTATTTAGTAGATTGCTTGCCTCCTAATAAATTCAGTAAATCTTACTGAATGAGCGAATGCACTTAGGCATAGTTGGTAGCTCTGCTGCTGCTGAGAGCTGGCTGGAAATACCCTTTCAAATGTGCAGCCCTCTGGAAAAGGACTGCATCTAACTGTTTGGCAGTAGGTGACAGAAAATAAAGGGCAGCCTGGCGAATGTTGCAGGTTTTGTCATTAAAACACTGGTGATTTAGTGGTGGGATTTTGCCTGGTCAGCTGCCAACTCTATTTCTCGGAAGCCTTCCACTCACTCTTTCCTGCGTTTCCTGTCCTTGGTTTGAGGAGATCTCAGCGTATAGAGATAGTCTCATTTGACTCCAGCTTTAGGATAACACGGTGATGCTTACAGTTAATGCAGTTAAGTTTTAGTAAATCTTTGAAGTCCAAAGCAGTAAAATAAAAATTGTCTTTTGGAAGCTGGAGAGATGGCTTGATCGTTATGAGTACTTGTGGCTCTTGCAGAGGACCCAGTTTGGTTTCCACAACTGCCTGAAGCTTTTCTTTCTCTTTCTTTCTTTCTTTCTTTCTTTCTTTCTTTCTTTCTTTCTTTCTTTCTTTCTTTCTCTTTCTTTCCTTCCTTCCTTCCTTTTCTTTTTTTTTAATATTTATTTATTTATTATGCATACAATATTCTGTCTGTGTGTATGCCTGCAGGCCAGAAGAGGGCACCAGACCCCATTACAGATGGTTGTGAGCCACCATGTGGTTGCTGGGAATTGAACTCAGGACCTCTGGAAGAGCAGGCAATGTTCTTAACCCCTGAGCCATTTCTCCAGCCCCCTTTTCTTTTTCTTTCTTTTTTTTTTTTTTTGAGAATTAAAAACTTTATTTCTGTACAAGGGTCTAAATGAATGGGAAAGTATAGACACAGCAGGCGGTCACCACCCTGATTTGCCTCGTGAGCCCATTCTAGTGGTCATGAATGTAGCAAAGGTTCCCCCATGTGCATCATGGTTTTCCCACTGCCACCCATCAGTTCCCAACCTCGAATTCTGGCCAGAGACAGAAGGTGCCGAACAGCGCCATGACCCCCATGACAAAACCCACCTTCACATGCTTGAAGCAGCTAGCCTGGGACAGGCTATAGGGACCCATGCCACTGGCATTTCTTTTGCAGCCACCATCACCTGGCTTTAGAAGTCACCCTACCCACAATTCTTAATTCCAGAGTATCTGATGTTCTTCTGGCCCCTGGGTACCAAGCATGCATGTAATGCACATGATAAGGCAAAAGCACCCATATACATAAAGTAAAAAATAAACACCCATACCCTTAATCCCAATATTTGGGAGGCAGATGCAGGCAGATCTCTTTCAGGCCAGCCTGGTCTACAGAGTGAGGTCAGTCTCAAGTCTCACCAACCCCCACCTTGAGGGGGGGGTCGGAACAACAAAAAACACAAAACTTTTTATTTAAGAGAATTTAAATTTTTCTCTTTGTTTCATGTGTCCTTCTCCCCCAGCACTCCCCCCAACACATTAGGGACTGAATTTTGAGACAGGGTCTATAGCCAAAGCTAGCCTTGAACTCATGTAGTCCACGGTAGCCTCAAATACATGGTAAACTGCTCCTGCTTTCTGGTTGCCGGGACTACAGATGTGTGCCACCATTCCTGGCTCTAGGTAAGGCTTTCTGTGTATGGGTTTCTTGTTTGTTTTGTTTTTTGTTGATTTGAAATAGGGTCTTATTCTGCAGCTCAGTTAGGCTTCGAGAGATAGCATTCATATGGCAAACTTGTGGAGTCTTTCCTTCCCTAATGCTGGATAAGGGCAGTCTTTCCCAAAATAAAATGAAATTTGAGCTTCAATCAAATCTGCTTTCAAGATTTAACTCAATTTCCCCCATGCTGCTTATGTCTTCTGTCATTTCATAGACTTTGTGCCATTGCTTCTCTTCCTTGGTTTTGGCAACTATCTCTTTAAATATATTTTTCTAAGTAGGCTGTGATACTGGGCATCACAGTAATTGCCCAAACCTGTCACTTTGTCTTGTTTCAGATGACGTCTCAAGCAAATTTAATACTTACCAACAAAGTGCATTGTATTTCATGTCCTTTTTTCATTGCAGTTTTTTGTAAATACAGAGGTACAAATTAGTGCCAGTTTAAGCAATTTTTATTAAACTAGCCTTTACTTACGTGCCATGGAGGCCAGGAGCTGCTCCAGGCCCAGGGGAAACAAAGCAGATGCTCTCTGAGCTCCTGTGGCCAGAGGAGCTGAAGTGTCGGAAGGAACACTGCTCCGGAGTTCCAGAAAGCTCCTTCCTAGGGAGCCATTGTAACTCCCTGGCTGGAAGGCTTTTTCCACTTGCAGAAGCTTGGCACTAGTGTGTTTAGAGGAGATGCTTAGTCTCAGTGACTTATTTTTATGTTGCTTTTCCAAAATGCAGGGTAAAAGGAATGCATAGAAGAGCGTCCCATACTTTATTGAGCTGATACAGACATTCGTGGAGTGCTGTGTGTAACTGGACTGTGGATTAACTCCTTGGGTTATTATTCCACAAAATGTTTGCTGAACTGTGCTGGGTTCCCCCACCCCTCTTTGCACACAGTTTATTATAGAGGCGGCTAGTGAGGAAAGAAACAATAAAAAGATCACATGACTGGGAAAATGCATGTGCTTGTTAAACTCACAAGAATACTCATACAAGAAGCCAGATAGGCTGAACGGGTGAAGCAAATCCTGGGTTGGGAATGTAGTTCAGTGGTGAAGCTTTTGCCATGAGACTCTGGGTTCAGTCTCCAGTACTATAAAACAAACAGACAGATCCATATAAAACAGATGAAAAAAGGAAAAGTCAGTGCCTTACTTCATATTTGTTTTGCTTTAGTATCTCAAAGTGGTTATTAGGATATAAATTATCTCTCTCATGGTGAGACAGTTTCTCAGTGTAGTCCACACTAACCTTGAACCCACAGTCTTCCTGCCTCAGCCTCCAAGTGCTAAGATGTATTTGAGATCTGAGATCCCCAAGTTAGAGTCAGAGGGTGATTGTTGCTCAAGAATCGCCTGTGCTTTCTATGTTGGCGCTAGAATGTCGGTCCATTGAGCAGGTGCAGGCGATCAGAATTCATACTTCAGTTATATTTCTTAAAGAGTTAAGTTTAGTGCTTTGCTTTTTGTCAGAGTGTACTGGAGAAGCGCGGGTACAGGAGAGTTGGGGAGGTGCTCCAGTGGGAAAGTGCTTGCCATGCTACTGTGGGGACTTGAGTTCGAATCCCAAGGACCCGCCAAGCCAGACCCCGTAGCGTGGGCCTGTTATCTCAGTGTTCCTGGGAGACAGACATGAGAATCCCTGGACGCCTGTAGGACAGCTAGTCTGACACGAGGAGAAGTGATAACAAGAGACCCCGTCTAAATAAGGTGGAAGGTGAGGACCCACAGGCAGGCTTGTCTTCTGGTCCCTACACTCATGATGTGGAACATATACCCACCCACGCACTTTTTATTTTTAAAAATTGGATGCCGGAGCTATGTAGCCATGTTAAATCCTGGCTCCCCGCTTCTCTTGGTGTCTCCACTGAGGTAGCAGAACCTGACTCTTGGGCTTTGGTGAGATTAAAATCATTAGTAAGGAAAGCACTTAAAGCATGATCCACAGCGGGCCCACTCACTTCCTCCTCCTCTGCTGCCTCTGGGATGCAGTTAAGACCGCACTGGCCCGTGGTTAGTTATGTGTGCAGTATGTGTGCTTTCAGCCTCTGGGATGTCACTGAGATCTGCTTGCCTGGCTTTGCGAGTAGGCGGAGAACTTCTTTCTAAATTAGAAGTGAAGAGCTAGTATGAAAAAGCACAGGATCAGAGCGGGACTCTTTTCTGAGTTCACAGTCGTGCGGGTATTCACTGGATGACTGACAGTGAACTCCCTTAATCCTTCTGCCTCAGCTCTCAGGACTCTAGCTAAAACGTTAGGAAGAGTGTTTTTCTCTTCTCCTCTTCCAAAGTGAAATTTCAGGAGGTCAGGAGTCAGTCTGTGCCACTGGATATAGTGGTTCTCTAGAGGGCCTATGAATTAATCACCTGGTTTCCTGTGGTTCCAAATTCCATGCTTTTTTATTTTTATTGTATGCAATTATTAAGTTGATTAGTCATAAATGAATAAGTATTAAATAATGCTGGCTTTTTGTAGCTCCTGTCCTGGAACTAGCTCTTGTAACCCAGGCTGGTCTCGAACTCACAGAGATCTGCCTGCCTCTGCCTCCTGAGTGCTGGGATTAAAGGCGTGCGCCACCACCGCCCGGCTGTGTTTAGATATTTTAAAATCTTCTCCATCCCAAGAGACTTTGAGCTCATTTAATTTGTAAAAGGAGAAATAGAAGTAGTATAAATTTACATGAATTTTTTTTTCCTTTTCAAGAGAGTCAACTTCTGCATGCAGCCCAGGCTGTCACTGAAATTGAAATCCTCCTGCCTCTGCTTTCTAAGTGCAGGGTTACATGCTTGTGCTACCACACCCTGATTTACAGGCTTTAGGCTTGGATTTTTCATCTCTAGCTCGCCTGAACTTGGGCATCCTGTCCCGCTTCTGCCTCCTGAGTGTGGGGATTAAAGGGTGTGCTGTCATGGCTGGCTAGTGGTTTGTAAGGGGTAAGGGTGGAATGCAGTCTCTAGTCTGTTCATTCCCAGTTTCCTCCTTATGCCACGCTGAGGTGGTCATAAAGCTGAAGACTTGAGTGTGTGACTGTAATTAGTGGGTGACTCAAGGATCATAAAGTGACTTTATCTTTTATCTTATTATAACGTTATAAACTTTTTGAAAGTACTCAATTTACTCCCACACAGGACACAGTAAACTGATAAAAGCCAAGATATTAAAGCCGGGATAATAGACAACACCGAGTGTTGATTATGTGCCAGGCACAGTATGCCAGCCTTTTATATGTGCTAGCCAAGTTAATTCGCACATAAACTCTGGAGTAGGCATGTCAATGCTGTGTCGTACGTGAGGTTCAGAAAGGGTCAGTAAACAGCAGGGCTGGGATCTGCACCACGGCCTTTGAGAGTTCTGTCTGAATCTTTCTTTTCTTCTTCCCACCTCTTTCTTTGTAAGTGCTAATTCTTGAACCCCAAGCCTCACATGTGGCACACAAGCGCTCTACCATGGAGTGACAGCCTAGCACCCCTTGATAAAGTTTAGAAGGAAATGGCAGGGTTCATGGCTCCACCTGTGTCTCGGGCCCTGGTTGGTTAGTCCCTTTAGAAGCGCCATAGAGGAGCCTCACTTGAACACCATGGATTTGAATTTCAGAATTGTTTTCCAGCTTCGAAATGTCAAGCTGGGCCAAGTTTAATAAGCTACATCCTAATTTGTTAATGTTTTTCTCAAGTCATTTCTCTTTCCTTTCTTTTCTTTTTCAAAACTCCCCCTTCAGAGGAGCCCACCCTTTGCATTGTTGACAGAAGAAAAGCAAGGAAGTTTCTTTTTGTGGAGAGAGGAAATGGCTCCGGTCAGGACTTCATCCATATTAGGTATAAACTAAATATAGCTGTGTGATCCAGGGGTGAGGTCACACTTACACAGTTTCCTAAGCAGGGCTAATGAGGTCTGCCAGTACTTTTCAATCTGCCTCCCTGGCTCTTTGGCTCACTGGAAAGACTACTACATGGATTAGTCCTGCGGTCTCTGTGTACCCCTGCTCCTTACAGTAAACCAAACCATGTATAAGGAATCTACTACATGGATTAGTCCTGCGGTCTCTGTGTACCCCTGCTCCTTAAAGTCTACCAAACCATGTATAAGGAAT
>JAQHUG010000134.1:4278889-4290008 GCA_028555095.1 Dicrostonyx torquatus
TTTTGGTTAGATCCCAATGTGGTTAGGTGGCAGATTTGTTCTGATTGGCTGCTTATTGGGATAAATCTGGTTTTGGCCAGAGCACATACTGTTCTCAGATGAGGGCTCTTGAAGCTCCTCAAGACATTTTTTATACTCAAAGTAAATGTGTTCAATGCTTGAGGCCCTTCCTAGAGCCGTCTCAAGTGTGCCGAGCACCCATCCACATGGCAATGCGCCTGCTTCTACGGGAAGCTTGTATTTGCTTATGGGTTGTCTTCAGTTCTTTGAGACAGGGGCTCTTTATGTAACAGCCCTGGCTGTCCTGGAACTCACTTTGTAGACCAGGCTAGCCTTGAACTCAAAGAGATCCACCTGCCTCTGTCTTCTTGAGTGCTGGAATTCTTTTTTTTTTTTAAAAAAAAAAATCAATAACAACAACAAAAACTGAGAGGGGATCTTATTCTAGCCCAGGCTGGCTATAACTCACTGTAGAGTCCAGGCTAGCCCCAAACAATCTTGTCTCTCAGCCTTCTGAATGATAGGATTTATAGCTGTGAAAAGCCACCATGGCCATATAAGGCACAACTTTAAAGAGTTTTAAAATTTTATTTATTTAGACAGAGTCTGACTCTAGCTCTGGCTGTCCTGGAATTTGCAGTGATCTCCTGCCTTGGCCACCCAGATGCTGGAGTCACAAGCATGTGCCATGATGCCTGGCTGCTCATGGCATTTTATGACGAATAGCTTGGAGCAGAACCAACACTTAACAGATTTCAAGGGTCTTAGGGAGTCAGTTTACGAAACTAAATGTTCTCCAAGCATCAGTTGAGATGGCTCTGTACCATCCTTGGCAGAACAAGTCCCTTCTCTCTGGTCCAGCTGGTGCCCATTCTGCCATTCATCCGAATCATTTCTCAGCTTCTTTGTTCCTGGCTGATGG
The DNA here is from genome assembly GCA_028555095.1 of Dicrostonyx torquatus. Taxonomy (NCBI): domain Eukaryota; kingdom Metazoa; phylum Chordata; class Mammalia; order Rodentia; family Cricetidae; genus Dicrostonyx; species Dicrostonyx torquatus. The sequence continues at coordinate 4,279,812 of JAQHUG010000134.1, forward strand.
AGGGTGTATTGGTTAATCCTCCCTCGATTTTAGCCAAGAAGGCATGAAGTTCATTGTCAGCTGGCCGGATTCACCCCGGGGAGTTTTCAAGGGCATTTCTAGAGAGGTGTAAATGAGGACTGAAGCGCTGCCCTAGATGTGGGTGCCCCCCTTGTGCTGGGATAAAAAAGGGGAAGGAGAAAAGGAGCTGTGCACCAGCATCCACTTATGTGCCTGGTAGTGGGTGCAGAGTCTGGTTGCACTTCCTGCAGTGCCTTCCCTTCCCTGATAGACTGCCCTCTCACTCTTCCTGTTCTCCTCAGCTATGTTACCATAATAATGAGAAAGCTGGGCGGTGGTGGTGCACGCCTTTAATCCCAGCACTCGGGAGGCAGAGGCAGGTGGATCTCTGTGAGTTCGAGACCAGCCTGGTCTACAAGAGCTAGTTCCAGGACAGGCTCCAAAGCCACAGAGAAACCCTGTCTCGCAAAACCAAAAAAAAAAAAGAGAAAAGTGAGTCTTTTTCGTCCCGTATAACTCCTGTCTGTCACAGCTGGGTAAATGGAAATATAGGAGATAATATATTAACTCAGTAAATATTTATTAGAATCCCGGGGCAAACTTATTATGTATATTACAGGTATAAAAGCATGCAAAGAATATTCTGTCTCTTGCTGGGGTGGTGTTCTATGTTGCATCATAGTGGTCACCACAGATAAAAGTGTATTTGGTCTTTAAGTTTACAGCATGCAATTTGGGTTTGGCCAGGAGCTTATTCTATAGCCACTGGTCTCAACTTAATAACAGGTTAGTGAGAAGTGTTAAAGTCTTCAAGTCATGAAACTGGCAGGCCAGGCTTAACTCCTGCATGCATGGTGACAGGTCTCTGCTGTTGTCTGTAAAGTGGTTGCTGTTTAGTCTAGTCTAGGTTTATTTTATATGCCAAGGCTGTCTGTAGTCTTGGGCTTGAGTGGAGATCCAGACAGAAAGTTAAAGCCTGGCTGGCACGCGTGTGCATGTGTGAGTGTGTGCATGCGTGTGTGTAATTGTGTGTACATACGCAGAGGGGTCGTGAGGGTGTTGTCTTTTTGGACAGGGTTTCACTACATCCGCTTCTGTAGAATTGTCCTTTCACCTCCACGAGTGTGCCACGGGACACATGTACACTCTCACCCTCTCTCTTTCTCTCGCTCCCCCTCCCATGCACACACACATACACACACACACTCTCTCAATAAAATAAAATGAAGAGACTGAGTTGGGGCATCGTAAAGCTGGGTTGATACACGGTCACTCTCAGATATGTCACAGTGAAAATTCTACTCCCAAGAGCAGTGCGTGGTGGTGAAAGCCCGTAATCCCCGTTCTTCAGCAGCTAAAGAAGCAGCATCTTGAGTTTGAGGACGAAGTGACAGCCCTGGCCTCTGCAGGCAGCAGCATCACACCCCCACACAGGCACAAACACAGGGTCTGGAATGAACCGCCACGTTCGGCTCGCCTGGATGTCTGCTGGTCTGTCTGGCTCATATCTTCAGTCTGTGGTTGTGGTGACATGACATAAGGCAAAAGTTTCCTGGGGGCTTTTCTGTGTAGACTTCCACCCTCCAGCACAATGGGCACTGCCTACATCTGACACTTGTACCTGAACCATGTTCAGTTAGAATTGTCGTGTACTTTAGTCATAAAATATGCACCAGACTTTGAAGACCTAAAGAATGTAATGCTTTATGTTCTTTGTTTCTTTTGTTTTTTTTCAGACAGGTTTTCTCTGTGTAGCCCTGGCTGTTCGGACCTGACCAGGCTGCCTCAACCTCACAGAGATCCTCCTGCCTCTGTCTCCTGAGTGCTGGGATTAAAGGTGTACTCCACAGTCTGGGCTAATGCTTTATGTTGAGATGATATTTTAGATGTGTTGAGTTAAATAAGGGCAGGTGTGAGGCCAGGTTGGCCTACACACTGAGTTCCAGGGCTATATAGTTATGACCCTGCTTCAAGGAAAAAAAAAAAAAATAGAGGAGCTGGCCGGTGGTCGCTCACGCCTTTAATCCCAGCACTCGGGAGGCAGAGGCAGGCGGATTTCTGTGAGTTCGAGGCCAGCCTGGTCTAGGAGGGGGGTAGTTCTAGGACAGGCTCCAATGCTACAGAGAAACCCTGTCTTCAAAAACAAAAAACAAAACAACCAAACAACAAAAAAGGAAATTATTTATGTTAATTTTATTTGTTTATTTTTTGAGGAAGTCTTATTTAACACCTAGAACTTACTACTCACTGTAATCTTTGTTTATTTAGGTTTTTTTCTTTTCTTTTTTAAGACAGGGTAGCTTTGGAGCCTGTCCTAGAACTTGCTCTGTAGACTACGGTGGACTTAAACTCACAGAGCTCAGTCTGCCTCTGCCTCCCGAGTGTTGGGATTATAGGTGTGCACCGCCACCGCTCAGCTTGTTCATTTAGTTTTTAAAGTTTTATTTTTATTTATATGTATATGTCTGTGTAAATGTATACCATGTGTGTGTGCAGGGATTTGGAGGCCAGCTGGAATTACAGGGATTTACGAGCTGCCTGACGTTAGTGTAAACTCAGGTCTGTTGGAAAAGCAACAAGAGCTCTTAACCACTGAGCCAATTCTTCAGCCATTTATTTAGCTTTTTGTGACTGGGTCTCACTATGTATCTTATGCGGGCCTCAAACATGCTATCCTTCTGCCTCAGCCTCCTGAGTGCTGGGAGTTAGAAGGATGTGCTGACCCTTGCTATTCCTAGCAGTTTTTTCCTTTTCCTCTTTCTTTTTTCCTGGGGACATGGTCTAACCCTTAGGCTAGCCTGTCTCGACAGCCTCTGAGCGCAGGCATCACAACTGTGTCCTTTTCCTCTCGGTGTTGCTGACCTTGCATTCCTGATATTCCTGCCCCCTCCCCCTCCAGTGCTGGACCTCCAGGTGTGTGCCACCATGCCCACTGTAAAAACAGTTCTCATTGAAGCATTTCGGGGAAGGAAAGATGGGTCCCCAGGAAAAGAGCTGGAATGCCTTTCAGTCGAGGTTTCAAACTGATATAATTTCTTGTGAAGAAGCAGTTGCTGCTTCTCCTGGACAGTGAGTACAGACAAGCAGAGCCATAGTTCTCATCTCTCTGCTCAGGTGTTAGTTTTGAAGAGGATTCTGGCAGAGAAAGTCAGGTTTGATTTTAGATTAAGATTAAGATTAAGAGCCTTCTTTTCCTCTTCAGCATGTGCTTCAAGTGGGAACCCGGAGTCCTGGGGTGCTCTCAACTGGGGCTAATTCCCTCCAGTAATGCACTCAGTATTTTAAAATTCAAGTTCTGTTATAGGTAAGCATTTTAATAGTTGTGCAGCATTTATAAACATTTGGTGCATTTTTTTTCTTTTTGTTTCCTTTCAAGACAGGGTTTCTCTGTATAACGCTGACCGTCCTGGAACTTGCTTTGTAGACCAGGCTGGCCTTGAACTCAGAGATCTGCCAGCCTCTGCCTCCGAAGTGTTGGGATTAAAGATGTGTCCCACCCTGACCAGGTTGCATTTTCTTAAATGTGAAAAAGAAAAGGGAAAACTTCTCATTCCTACCCATCTCTCTCCCCAAGTGTGTGCTGAGGTTGGCAGTGGTTTTGGTTTGCAGATTCTCCAGGGGAATAGACCCCTTCCTTGTGTCTGGAAGGCCTGGACACAGTACAGCAGCAGGCTCTAGCTCTGCCCCGCCCTCCTTGAGACTTTTCTCTACCCAGGTGTTTAACCAAAGCTTCTAAAGGCCCTTGAGGACAGGCTTGTACTTTCCTGGTTTAGTTTGACCACACTTTCTATTGCCTTTGCCTCTGAGCAGTCCTGCCATCCTGGCTCCCGTCGTCAGTCACCAGTTCCACAGCTGCACCTGATTTCTCTCTCAGTAGCTTCTAAAATGGAAATTGCCTTAAATGGAAATTGATCTTTGGCCTCAGTGTCCCTATCAATTCCTTTCATTCCTTTCTTCAGTGCTGACCTATTATCCTGTGCTGGGATCTCACTGTCTCTTCTTCCTCCTGCCACGCCCAGCAATTCAGAACTACACTTCCTGCTTTGCAAAGTAATCTTACTGATCACCTTCCAATGTCGGCTGTACTCTTAGTGATCTCCATCATCACTCATGGGATAGCTATAATAATTGAAGTGCACATTCTTCCCCATTTTATGGAGAAAAAAACTTGAGAACAAGAGAAGCTAAATAAATCTCCGGTATCATACAAGCAGTTAAGTAGAAGTGCCAGTGTGCTTCAAACCAGGTGTTCTGCTTTCATTCCTTGTTAGTCACTGATGTCAGTGCTCTTCATAGGCTGGGCCTTTAATCCCAGAATTTGGGAAGCAGAGGTAGGTGGATCTGAGTTCGACACAGACCAATCTAATTTACAGAGCGAGTTCTAGGACAGCCAGGGCTACACAGAGAAACCCTTTCTTGAGAGAGAGAGAGAGAGAGAGAGAGAGAGAGAGAGAAAGAGCAGCACTTGGTAAATATTTTCAAATCAATAAATTGTTTCTTCTTTGAGCATAAAAATCTACCTTTAGATGTGTTGAGTTAAATAAAGGCAGGTGTGAGACCAGGTTGGTCTACACACTGAGTTCCAGGGCTATATAGTTATGACCCTGCTTCAAGGAAAAAAAAAAAAAAGGAGCCAGGTGGTGGTGGCGCACGCCTTTAATCCTAGCACTTGGAAGGCAGAGACAGGCGGATCCCTGTGAGTTCGAGGCCAGCCTGGTCTATAAGAGCTAGTTCCAGGACAGGCTTGTCTCAAAAAACTTAAAAAAAAAAAAAAGCCCTACCTTTTAATGTGGTTTCGGATGTCTTTTGTGGCCTGGCCTTGTGCTCACGGAGCCTAGCCAGAAACTACATTTTCCTTAGTCTAGGTGATGCCTGTGAGCAACTCATCTGAAGCAGGGCCCCTGTCCTTTCTCTGCATGTTTGGCATTTAGTGGTGTTGGAATATTTATCTCTATTACCTGTTTCCTCACGAGATCAGGCCTGTTCTTTCCCTCTTGTTTGCCTGCTGCAGTGCTTGGGAGGTGAGGGCGTGTGCAGCGCTGAGAACTAGAGCTGGGTTCCAGGCACAGGCTGTTCTGTATGATGTCTGCTCTCAGACCTCGGAGGGCCAGTGCTCCCCAGCTCTCCCTGCGTAGAGTAGTCTAGATGGCAGCAGCCTGTGGAGCACCCAGGGATGCTGCTGCTTCTCTACTCAAAGAGCTTCCTGTCCTCGCTTCCATCCTTCATACTGTGCCCCTTTTGGTAGTAGTGGGGATGGAATCCCCTGAGCTGACCCCAGCCTCCAGCTAGTTAGTCTAAACTAGACGCAAATGACAGTGTTGATTTAGCTGCTTGTGCTCATGACTAACAGAACATCTGAGCGAGTTCAGTGTGGCTTCAGCAGTCAAGGAGACACAAGAGCATGGCTCCGCGGGTGGCAGGCACATCAGATGCCAGCTGCTCCTTTCTGACTCATGGCTCTGTCTTCTGGTGTTGATTTCAACGTCAGGATGCTATCAGTTCTGCTGCAACAGTCACATCCAAGGAGTCCCTCCTAGATAGAATCTTGGGGGTGTGTCTGCCTGCCTGCCTGCCTGCCTGTGTGTGTGTCTGTGTACGTATGAAAGATTCTGGAAATTGAACTCCAGGCCTTTTGCTTGTGAGGAAAGCGTTTTGCCACTGGGCTCTATCCCAGCTCTTATGCACGTGATCCTCCTGATTCTACCTTCCAGGTACAGGAGTTATCAGGTATGTGACACCGTACCCAGTGTGTGCTGTGCTGAGGGTCTTGTGCATGCTAGGCAAGCCGCATACAAACTGAAGTACACCCCAGGCTCCTGAATTAAAATTTTTTGATAAAAATATGTCAGGAAAAAGTAACACTTTTTCTATGGCACTGGCCTAAAGCACATTCAACTCATAGGCTTTAACTGTTAGCAGTCGTGAAAGCTACGAAGTGGTGCAGTACTTACAGCAGGGGAAGTCCCATGGGAAGTCAGAAAACCAGTGAGGTAGAGACAGTCAAGCACGGGCCATAGGCGTGCAGACTGAGAGAGTGACAGCACACACCACTGACTCAGGAGGTCACAAGGAGAGTCCTGACTGCTAAGAAAAAGGTTTAGGCTTCCTCTAGCCCATCGGTCATAAGGGTGGAGAGCCTCGATCATGGCCCCAGAGCTACGAATGAGGTGCCACACTTTTATAAGATCTCACGATCTGCCGCAACAAAGCCTGAGAGGTCAGATGATTGGTTTGGGCTGGAGTAACCTAGAGTTTCTTAGAGGTAGGATTTGGGGCCTGACCTGAAGGGCCAGGATAGCGGAGTTCATCACAGACGGAGGACACCATGATTTTAGTTGCACTGCACAGTCCAGGATGGAAGGGATGAGGCGTAGTGCTGCAGGTGGGGGCTCCCTGGGATCACAGCAGGGACCTCAGCTTTATAGATGCATGTGTGTGCGTGTGTCTTGTCTGGGACCCTTTCTTTTAAAAATAGAACTACCAGCCACAGTTGGTAGCTGAATCAGAATTTGGTCATTTACCAAGGAAACAGACAACAGCTTGAGAGTCTAGAAGGTGAAGCATCTTCCCCAACTCTACAGGTGTAACCATGGGTAGCTGTGACCACGGGCAGCTGTGACCATGGGCAGCTGTGGTGAAGAGGATGCTTTAGACTTGCACTTAGCAGGCATTTAGCTAAAACAGTTCTCACATGATTAGGGAGTGGACAAAAACATTTGTACACTTATATGTGTGTTCGTGTGCACATGTGTGCATGTAAAGACAAGAGGTTAGCCTTGGCTACTATTGGCAGGAACTGGCTATCATTTTACTTAGCATTTTTATTTGATGTATATAGATGTTTTGTCCGCATATATATATATGTCTGTGCATCTTTCATGTACCTGGTACCTGCTGAGGCCAGAAGAGGGTGTCAGGTCCCTGGAACCAAAGTTACAAACAGATGTGGGTGCTGGAAATTGAACCTGGGTTCTCTGGAAGAGCAGCAAGCGCTCTTAATCACTGGGCCATCTCTTTATCCTAGCCCACATGCTTCTGGAAAACAAGTAGGCGACCCCAGCTTCCACCCCCTTTGAATCTATTAAATTATTGTAGGCACATGTGCATGCAGTTAACGGAAGAGGCCGGAAGTTGTTGGATCTTCTGGGGCTGGAGTTTACAGTAGGTGCTGGGAACTGAACTCAGCCCCTCTGCCAGAGCAGGAAGTGCTCCTTAACAGCTAAGCTGTCTCTCAAGACCCTATCTCTCCTACGCCTGTTTTTTTTTTTTTTTTGGTTTTTCGAGACAGGGTTTCTCTGTGGCTTTGGAGCCTATCCTGGAACTAGCTCTTGTAGACCTTGTTTTTTTTTTTTTAAAAAAAAAAAAGCTGAGCCATCGCCTCCAGCCCCCCCCCTTTTGTGGGTGTGTGGGTGTGTCATGTAGCACAGGCTGACTCTTTAACTGCCGTTATCGCTAAAGATGACTTTCAACTTCGGATCTCCTTGCTGTTCTCGCCTGATGGCTAGGATTAGAGGCCAGACAGACATGTGCTATTTATGCCCAGTTTTTGAAATTTAATTTCAAATGGTTAAACACTAGGGTGTGCTTGTCCCATTATTATTTAAAAAACAAAAAGTTAAAAAAAAATTAAACTCACTGAGATTCTTCTGCCTCTATCTGCCAAATACCGAGATTAAAGACTAGCACCACCATGCCTGGCTGGTTCTTGAATTCAGTGGATGGTTTTTTGAGAAGGTAAACTGGCTCAGGTCAATTAAATTTGGGAATGCTCTAGTTTAAGATAGGGTAGCTTTCTTTTTGTTTTTTTGAGAAAGGGTTTCACTGAGTAGTAGCTTTGGCTGGCTTGGAATTTGCCATGTAGATCACTCTTGAACTCACACAGACCCTCCTTCCTGCCTTTGACCGCCAGGATTAAAGGCATGCACCATCATTTTGGGCGAGGAAGCATTCTTTTAATAGGGGGTGGGGGAAACAGTTATTTACCCACTGGTTATCAGTGACTGGCCTTCAAAGGGCAGAGTCCAAAGGAGAGTTTAACCATGGGGCAATTCTTCCCAGGTGTTTTTTTCTCCCCCTCAATTTTTTTCTTTGTCAGTGTTTATGAAAATACAGCGTACCCACCAAATGCATCAGACTTTGAATTACTAGAAATGTCTTGTAAAAACTGCAGTTCAGACCTCACTACAGGTGTCCTAAATCACATCCGGAGGTGGGCTCTCTTAATTTGCGTTTAAATCTATTTCATTTGTTGCACATGAATTATACATACTGAAAAGTAAGAAAGGCCTCGTACTTTGGAGCCTCATGCTATTTCTAACCCTTTGTATGTGGTAACTGTCGATTCCTGTAACATCCAATGAGCTCTGTATAGTTCTTTTTTGTAGAAGAGGCAAACAGCCTAACAAGGGCAGGTTTCTTGACTAGGGGAAGTGGGTGGGGTTTTTTGAGAATCTGTGTCTAGGTGAGTGTTCCTAGCTGCCACCCTCTGCTGAGTGGAGCGAATCCAAGTATTAAGTGGATTAATTCTAAAGAGCTTGCTTTGCAAGAGCAGAGTTCATCTTCAGGGGTGAATGTCCCATGTGCTGGCCTGGAGTTGCATCTAGCCCTGCTTGGTTGTGTGCGATTCAAAAGGGATCAGTCAGCTCCTGTCTGGTGGCATAGGTTTCAGGAGCTGGCAGTGCTGATGCTGAACAAGGAAACGAGAACCTAAACTCTGCAGTTGTTGATGCTGTTCTTTTGACACAGGGTCTCTTTTAGGTAGCTCTGGCTGTGTCCTGGACCAAATCTGCAATCTTGTTCTTGACTGTTTTATTTGCAAATACAGAGCTTGGAAACATAGTGATTGACTTTGTTTATCAGATTATTGTACCGTGATATGGTGCAAACTGGCAATGGCTTGAAATTTTTGACATCCTAAATAAAGATTATTTTTGCTTTTGCTCCAATTACTGTACTCAGTTTTATCATATGGAATTGTTATTAATATTGTATGTCTGTGGGCATGGTGTGCGTGTGTGCGTGCGTGCGTGTGTACTGTATGTCAGAAGACAACTTTGTGGAGTAGAGTTTTCTGTCTACCTTTACATGGGCCCTGGATCACCAGGTCATCAGGCTAGTGCTGCGAGAACCTTTACCTGCTAAGCCATCTCATTGACTGTGTGTGTGTGTGTCTTAAAACAGTTCCATAGGCACCTACATGCACATTGTGTACAAACACAAGTGAGCTAGCACACGTGCGCAACACAGAAATATACATAAATTTACAGAGGAAAAATCTAAAAAGTTCTTAGAGTCATTCCCCTGTTTTCTGAAAGACAAGGAACTCCGGCGATCCCAGGGACTGAGCGCTTGAACCGATGGTCTTGTTAGGCTGTGTGTTGCTTTTATTTTTATTTTTTCCATTGCTAGTGAAACAATCTTAATGATGCAGTCTAGGGGTCTGGATTGGGCTTTTTCTCTGCCAGTTGAAGAATTAAAAGGCAGAAAAGCCTGAAGCCCCACAGACAGAGGCAGCAGTCATGGGAAGGCAGGCATGTGAGGCGAGGACACACGCGCTCTGCAGACACATAGGAAAAAAAACTCTTTGCACAGCTGAAAATCCAAGCTCTTCTGAGGCCTGGGGCTTTTAAAGCCTCCGAAGGGCCTTCCTCCCCTGCTTTACTTTGGCGAACTTGAAGACATACAGGACAGCAGATGGCAGTTGGGTCCATGACTGGTGTGTGGCCTGTTCTGAGTAGTCCACCCACAGGGGGCCTGCTGATGGGAAACAAAAGCTGTTTTGTCAGTAGGAGGTTGAGGAAGAAGCTGGCTATCTTGGAAATTTGTCCTCTTTATTACCTAGCCTTGGTCTCGCTTTCTCCCTGTCTGCCAACCAGAGTCGGTCCAAGGCTTAGTCCCTCACTGGGGCTCAAACCTAGGACATGCATGCCAGGCAAGTGCTTTGCCACTCAGCTGGTGCCTCAGTGCAGACATTGCTGTATAGAAAAATTTTCTTTTCTTTTTTGGTTTTTCTTTCTTTCTTTCTTTCTTTCTTTCTTTCTTTCTTTCTTTCTTTCTTTTTTGGTTTATCAAGACAGGGTTTCTCTGTGGCTTTGGAGCCTGTGCTGGAACTAGCTCTTGTAGACCAGGCTGGTCTTGAACTCACAAAGAGCCACCTGCCTTTGCCTCCCCAGTGCTGGGATTAAGCGCATGCACCAC
>JAQHUG010000134.1:4318223-4328619 GCA_028555095.1 Dicrostonyx torquatus
CCCTGGAACTGAGTTATAGGTGGTTGTGAGTCTCCACATGGGTGCTGGGAACTGAATCCTTGTCCTCTTCTGCAAGAGCAGCAGATGCTCTGGGTCACTGATCCGTCTCTGGGTTTAACTGAACTGTGCTTTGCTGCTAAAGATGAAAGGTTAGGGCAGAAGATGACAGGTGTCAGTGTGGAACTCCAGAGGCATGCTGTATATAACATAGGCCACTTCATTTTGTTTTGTGGCTTCAAATTCACGATCCTCCTGCCTCAGCTTCACCAGAGCGGGGATCACAGGTATGCACGGGAGTAATTTTGCACACTGGGCTAGAGGAAAACATGGATGCACTGAAGAGGCGCTGTGCTCTCCGCACTGGCTCTGCTGAGATGCTCTGTGTGGTCTTCACTGTGAGGGCTGTTGATAACTCTGGTACCGCAAGCTGGTTGTTTTCAGAGCCAGGATATCCAGGCCTGTTGGCCTTGGAATTAGCTGTCTCCACTTAGGCAGTGGGGAGAAAGCTCTGTAGTGGAGAAGAACATTGGTGCACTTGTGTGATCCAGATAAACTCATTAGATTTGTTCATTAAAACACTTGTTGTAATGTTTATGGGAGAAGTTTCTAGGGATAAAAATTGAGGAATTTGGAGACTGGGTAGACCTATTAAAAAGAAAACCAGCTTGAGTTTTTAGAGGATAGACCTTTACTGAATCCACAAAAGCAAGCAGAAGAAATGTAAATAAACCATGTTGATTTCAGCACTCAGGCTAGCCTGGAATGTATGTGTGTGTGTGTGTTTGTAAATGTACATGTGTGTGAGAGAGACATGAAATAAAAGAAAACATTGCCCTGTAATACAGTTTCTTTCAAATCTTGTTTCCTCCATTTTTAATTTAAGGGGACTAAGACCAGAAAGCATCCTCTAGAATAAGTTAAAATAAGTAGTTTAGTTGTGGAATTTTACCTGATTCTCTAGGGCCTTCCAGTTGATGAATAGTCTCTGAAGCAGGGCTTAGGGCCTCTCTGAGAGGAAGCAAACCCTGCTGAAGGAAGGAGGAGTTGCCCAGCCTTTCCCCACGGATTTCCCATTCTAAGGAAGAAACACACTGCATGTGTGTGGTTAAAGTGTAAACATGTAAAGTGCGTGTGTGTGCACGTCTGTTTAAAACTGGTGTCATGACTTTCTTAAAGATGAAAACTTGGTCACAGCACAAAAGAGGGTTTGGTATAATGTCTGGCATCCTGTTTGTTTATCGTGCACCACAGTCCTACATTTAGCACAGAGGGCGTGGAGAGAGACCGGGTGCTGTTTGGAAGTGAATGGTCCACTTACTGTTTTGTCCTCAGCCGGCTGTGGATGATCGAGATGCTTGGCCAGCCTGGGCTCCTCCTGCTGTCTGGTTCCCTCATGCTGCTGCACAGGGCCAGGCCAGTGCCTGGCATACTAAACACCCAGCTGTGGGAGCTGTGTCTCCCGGCTACTGAGAATCGGGGTGTGACTTGCTTTATTTCTTTGTGGTTCTTTTAAAGTTGTATTCTGATAGCGTCTTGGCTCTAATGGTTGACATGTTGGATGTGAAGATGGAGTTGAGTACATTGCCTTTATTTACCATGGAAAGCTGTCTTGGATGGCCTGCGTGAGAAGTCTCCTTCTAGGACATCTGTCCCTGTCTGTTTTCCTGGCTCAGGCCCCTTAAGCCATTTACTTAGCATTCTTATTATTAAATGGAGGTGGGGACTGGATGCCCTTTGATTGCCAACAATATTAATATGTGAACAAAAACACTGTGCACAGCTTTGTTTCCTAACATTCAAAAACAACCATAGAAAACAGTAACTGTTGAAAGATGGCTGGTGTCACCTGCACAGTGGCTTGGTGATGGATAAGACTTCGGGTAATTCTTCTGGAAAGATCTGTAACCCAGTGTCACCTTTTCTGTGTAGGTACTTAAAGCTATCACCAAAACACCCAGAGTCAAACACTGCTGGAATGGACATCTTTGCCAAATTCTCTGCTTACATCAAGAACTCAAGGCCAGAGGCTAATGAAGGTAAAAAGTTTTAAATTGGGTGTCACAGCAGGACTGAGTGCAGCCAAACCCCAAAGACAGTGTGAGTGTGAGCTGTTGGGAAGCCAGTGAGCGTGAGGAGTGTGCAGAGGAGCTGCTGCTCTTCTAGGATCCGCTCCAGTGCCTGGAGTCTGGTAGACGCCATTGGGGGGGGGGGCGCTGAGCGCACAGGCAGAGCAGTGGGCAGGGTGGCTGTGGTAATGAAATAGATTTAGCTTGACTGACTGCTTACTGAATCCCTTGTTTATTGTGGGTACTGGCAGCCTGTGGTCGTGTGCTTTGTTGTGTATATGTGTGCTAATGAATTACTCTTCCTGAGCAGTTTTGGGGGTGGCCTTTAGAAGGTGGTTAGACTCCTCAGCCCTCAGATCTCTTTGCATCATAAACCTAGAGATTTTGTTTCAGGGCATTATTATGGTGAGAAATAGTTTTGTTTTAATTAAAAGACACGGAATATGAAGCCAGCCTGGCTACATGAAACTGTCGACAAACCAAATCAAAAACCCAAACCCAAAAAGTTTAGGGCCGTAACAGAAAGCAGACAAAAATCTGCCCTCTAAAAATATGTTGAGTGTGTTCTGGTTGTCGGCAGCGTGGTAGCTTGGGCTGGGGTCAAGGCTCTGGCATCCTATGGGATGGGGTGGAAGGGGTGGGGATGGTGAACAGGGTTATTAATAGCAGCCAACACCTAAGAAAGAGTAAAGCACTTGCTGATTTCCCTGTTATTTCCATTTCCGTTCCTAGCTTTTCCGGCTCCTTTCTGCTATCTGGGTTAAGATGGCAGCATTTCATAATTCAGCGTGGGATTTGCATGTCTTTACTCTTGGTGTCTGGGGTGTTCTTCTTTAATGAAGGGGAAAGGGGGCAGTTTTAGTGCCTAGACCTGGCTTGCATCTGTTCTTATAATGTGTTCCGGTGGCTGCCTTGGTTTAAGATTAGTTTTCTTCAGTGACTGAAAATCTCCCTAAACAAATGTTAAGCTGGAGTCCCTTCTTCCCAGAGTGTGGTTCGCTCCCTGCTTGTGCAGGCTGCTGTGTCCCTAGAGCTGGCTTTTGTCCCAGGCCTGCTAGCTGACCAGCCCCCTGTGCTTTTCACGGTTCTGATGCTTTTATTCTGTGTGCAGTTTTTGAGGGCTGGAGATTGGTTGGATTTCTTTTACTGCATAATGGGGAGGACAGGAAAATAAAATGAGTTTTCCTTTGCCTTGGGTGATGAGGGTGGGGAAAGAGAAAGTGACTCACTTAAGTATACGTTTGCATTCTATTTTTTATCTGTCAACTTGTTAGTGCCTTAAGTGGCCACCTACGCTGCTGTCTTTAGAGCGCTGCAACCAGTAAGCAAAGGACTTAGCCAGCACTTAGTGTGGGAGGCTTTGTGTGTGTATGGTCGATGCCTATTGGTAAACGGGGACTTGAGTGGCGAGCTACATTGCTACATTTCTCCACGGGGACCTGTCATTGCCCCAGGCTTTAGGAAACACTTCCAAATCAAATTTGAGTTGAACGTTTGTGTGTGTGTGTGTGTGTGTGTGTGTGTGTGTTATCTTCTCTGTCGAGAGCAGCTGCATGCTTTAATAGCCTAGGGACTGGGGCAGCCGACTCCCAACTCTCACAGGCAGCAGTTCACAGAGGTGCGCTGTTGCTTTCATTGATGAGTCTCTGCTTTGTCAGCCTAGTAAATATTTGTAAATCCAATATACGTGACGAGTTTAAAGACCCCTAGGACCTAGATGTCAAGATGCTATGGCATTAGTCTAGTGAAAGTGGGCAAGGGCCAGCGCTTAGATTGCTATATTTATTTTAACAGCAGAAATGTTTACGTCACATTTAACACTTGTGCTTTGAATCTGTCCAGTCAGATCATGTAAGTAGTAGAGCAAGATTTGCTCATTGGAAAAGCCAAGGTGATACAGGGATAATTTTTTATAATCCGGCATTTATTCTGTCAGACTATCCTGCATGCATACAATGTATTTTGATCCGTTTACTCTTCTCCCACTAACGCCACCCAGATTCAGCACCATCTCCCCACTCTTTCAACTTCATTTAAGAAACTTTTTGTTTTTTAAATAACCCACTGATACAAAATCTGTACTGTTCATATATTCCTGGGTGTGGGGCCATCCAATGGAGCCTGGGTGACCTACCAGGAGCACAGCTTTAAAGAAAAACTGACCCTCCCTCCCCTGGAAGCCATCAACTGTCAGTATTTCCTCAGCTAGAGATGGGGCTCAGGCGACCCCCCCAAATTCCCATGCTAGAATGCTGACTGGTTTGTCCTGTGCAGCGACCACAGCTGCTATGATTTCATGAGTACAGGGGTCCCGTCCTATCCAGAAGACCCTTCCTCCAATCCTCTCTGACTCACAGTTGGATGGTAAATCCAATATAATTTCAGTATGTAATTCAGTGACAGATCCTAGGTGACTGGGTCATTTTATATAAAACTGTGTTGCGTGTGGACAGTTGCGCATGCTCACATTACTATATATTAGAATGCAGGAGACCATGAATTCTACCTCCACCCCAGTCCTTCCAGTCCAAATAAGCCTGCCTCAGGCTGTAGAAATGCACAATAGGACTGTAGCCACCTGTTGTTGGACCCTGTAGATGGCCTCAAGGGGTTTGGGCTAGGGCTGTGCTAGAGCTAGACTCTTGAGCCTTTCCTCCGAGGTTGCACCTTATTCTGTGGCCCGACTCTCCGGATGCAGACGACAGGCTTGTGACACCACGTCCAGCAATTCTATGCATTTTAATTTGCCACAGTTTCAAAATCTGTACCAGTTTGTATTTTCACTAACCTCAAAATGTTCATTTCCATGGACTTCTGACTCACACGTGTCTGCATTTTTAAATTTTGCTGTATTTCCATAGCCAAAATGGTTTTTATTTTTATAATTAATTTTAAGCGGTGTGTACTGCATTTTCTGCATTGCACCTTTTTTTTTTTTTTTTTGAATACCTTCTTAGAGATAGGAGAGTAACAAACAGCCCTAACTTGCGGACTGAGCACGGTCTGCTGGGTGATATGCTACTGCCTCCCAGTGGTTAGTCTTGGTGTTTACTTATCCTCATGACAACCGCCTTTGCCTGTGCTCAGCTTTAGAACTTTGCTGGGTTCATTGGCTGACACTGTTTTTGACTCCTAGTGCCTGTTTGTATCTTTTTTCTTGGCCATCCCTTATGATGAATCATAAATTATTACTAATAATTAACATGCATTATTACTAATTTTCCTCTCTCCATTTTCAGTTTTTTGTTTGTTTGTTTGTTTTGTTTTTTTGAGGCAGGGTTTCTCTGTGTAGTCCTAGCTGTCCTGGAACTTGCTCTGTAGACCAGGCTGGCCTCGAACTCACAGATCTGCCTGCCTCTCTGCTTCCTAGGTGCTGGGATTAAAGGTGTGTACTACCACTGCCCAGCTGTTTCTTTTTCTTTTTGAGTACAACCATAAAAAGATTTTCATCATGCCCTCGATTCCTTACTAACCCAGCTCTTTCTAACCCTGGATACTCATTAGTTCATATTATTAATAATACTTTATGGATCATCATGTTTTAGCAATATATTGGTTTTACCATTGACTTGAATAGTGTTAATGGAAGGTAGTAGCTACTGTGTTTCTAATCTTTTGTTTTTAAATGATGGTTCCCTGCCATGTCTCCAGGTCCAGCTGAGTGTTGTTCATAGTCCCCAAATTTATTTTTGAATTCTAGCACCCTCTGCTGCCTATTCTGCCTATTTTCTTAATAAAACAGACAATTTAAAGAGAAATAACCTCCTGTTCGATTGTGGGGATAGTGAGGATGAGCATGATGAATCCAGAATTATGTGTTTGTCACCTGTCTGCGGGCTGAATTTTCTTTGGGCCACCAGCTTAAAATGACATAGAGACTTAATAATTATGAAAACTTGGCCTATATCTTAGGCTTGCCACAC
This sequence comes from Dicrostonyx torquatus, assembly GCA_028555095.1. Lineage (NCBI taxonomy): Eukaryota > Metazoa > Chordata > Mammalia > Rodentia > Cricetidae > Dicrostonyx > Dicrostonyx torquatus. The sequence goes on from JAQHUG010000134.1 coordinate 4,324,213, forward strand.
TAGCTTTTATAACTTAAATGATCCATATTTTTATTAATCTATATTTTACCATGTGGTTTTATCTCTCTCCTATTCTGTGTATCCACCATTCCGCTTGTTTCTTGCTGGCCTCCATTATCTCCTCTTCCACTGTCTGCTAGGAAGTCCCGCCCATCTCTCCTGCCCAGCTATTGGCCGTTCAGCTTTATATTATACCGTTCATAGCAACACATCTTCACACACACAATACACGAATATAACTTGGTATTTACCTAAGTAGAAACTTCATTCTCTTTTTACATTTTAAAGGGGATTTTTCTGTGTTTTATAGCAATACACAGTGCCTCCTTATTTTATGTTTTTGGTGTTTTGCCTGCAAGTATATCTGTGTGAGAGTGTGTGCTGGATCCCCTGGAACTGGAGTTACAGATAGGTGTGAGTGAGCTGCTGTGTGGCTGCTGGGAATTGAACCCAGGTCCTCTCGAAGACCATCTGAGCCATCTCTCCAGCCCCCTTCTTCAAACATTTTTAAGAAACTCAGTTTTCTTTTTCCTGCCTGGCATGGTGATTACCTCACTCACAGACTGAAGCAGGATGAATGGAGCAAGTTCGAGGTCAGCCATGAGACCGTCGTACACAGCGTGGTGTTTGCTGTAATTTTCTGTAGAAAATTGTAACAAGCAGCACACTTGGGAAATAACGCAAGATTCCACTTCCTCCTTGGGAGCTGGAAAGGGTGCTTCTCCCACCACTCTGAGCGTTTTCCCAGTAGTGTCAGCCTAAGAGAAGGAGGTGAAAGGTCCCTGTCTTAGTTACTCTTCTCCTGCTGTGCTAAGCTGTCAAGACCAAGGCTACTTACTTATAGCAGAAAGAATTTACTGGGGCTTACGGTTTCAGAGGGCTAGTCTAAGGTCATCACAGTGGGGCATGGCCGCAGGCATGCAGGTGGGTGTGGTGCCGGAGAACTGGCTGAGAGCTTCTGTCCCGGGTGAGAGAGACACAGACATTGAGAATGACATTTCTCCAAAGCACATCCCCTAGGGTCACACCTCCTCCTAAAAGGCCACATATTGTAATCCTTCCCCAACTTCTGACCAATAACTCAAATATACTCCAGCTTACAGGACCCAGTTTAAGTTTTGTTGAATATATCATTTCTCCTTGTTCACCTGGCTTCTGAACTCTTGTTTTCTGTCTTTTAAATCCATTTATCTTTTGGTGCCTACAAGTTCTTACATAGCCAAGACTTTATCCATTGCCATAGAGAGACCGAGGGATGAATAGGGAAGTAGCAGTTGGAAGAAGTGTTGAGGTAAGGTGGATTTATGTTGCTGGGAAATGCCTGATAAGAAGCATGTAATGCTTGACTTCATGGTTTAAAGGCTCCAACCTTGTTCGTACTTATACATGTATGTATTGCCATGAATGAGGACATGGTATTTAGCCCTATTTTATCTTTTTACCAGATGTTAGTATTAATTCATCTATTTTGAGAATTGTGAAGGAGGTGGATTAGGACATAAAAGAAAGGATACTAGAGGCTGGGAATATAGTTCAATAGTGAGGGGTTTGTCATGCACTAGGTCTAGTAACCAATACTACACACACGCGCGCGCGCACGCACACACACACACACACGCACACACACACACACATCCCCTCCTCTCCAAACCAGGAGCAACAAAAAAAGTGGAGGCTCTGTCTGGTTTTGCATAGTCCTTTCTGTAATGTACCTGCCTCTCTTCTAAGGCTCGCTGACCTGACTCTCCAGGTGCATGCAAGTGGCTTAGTCCAACTCTCTGAGGCACGATAGTCCTCTTGGCTCTCGAGGAGACTGCCAGTTCAGTACTGTAACTGTGACTTTCCCATCTGAACATGTGCCTTGGGCAAGGCAGTCCTGTTCTTGGCCTCTTGTGTGACAAGGCAGGGTGAGATCCCAGGCTCCCAGGCTTTCTGTTTTGTTGTCTGCTCAGGCACTGGTGCCTCTTGGCACATTTCTTCATGGTGAGTCCCGACGTTTCCACTGAGCAGGATCATGCTCCGCATCTTAGCAGGAATTTCTCCTAGCTGTGAATCAGTAGACTTGCTTTCCCTGCCTGCCTTTGCAGTTTTAATATCAACAGGGTTGGGCTTGTATTTGGGGGGGGGTACACAACAATTTGTTGGTTGGCAGAATAGACACTACTCTCATTTGTTTATGCCCTTGCCGGAATGATCATGTAGCCAAGCTCCAGGGGCAGGAGCCTCCTGTCTTGCTCCAGAGCTGAGGGTCTGAGTCAGCACCAGCCCCTGCCCAGGGCTGGGCTTCCTCTTTGACAGTGTTCACATCTGTTCCAGCACTGGAGAGGGGGCTCCTGAAGACACTGCAGAAGCTGGATGAGTATCTCAACTCTCCCCTTCCTGATGAGATTGACGAGAACAGTATGGAGGACATCAAGTTCTCCACCAGGAGATTCCTGGATGGCGATGAGATGACACTAGCGGACTGCAACCTGCTGCCCAAGCTACACATCGTCAAGGTAGGCCTGCCTCACTGAAGCCATCCTCCACCCGGCCAGAGAACACACAGTCAACACAGCCTAGAACCAGTTAAGTAGGAAATAGAGGTAGGAGGATCAGAGCGCCCCCTCAAGGCCAGACTGCACTTGCTGAGACCCTGTCTCAGGGAGAAGAAAATTGAGACTTAAGAATTTTTCTTCTTGTGATTGACTAAAAGGTCAAAGATGTAATAGGTAACTCTGCAGTGAACTGACAGCATCAAACCCTGTCTGGTGATCATCATCCACCTGGCCCTTTTCATTCCAAACCAGAAATGCCAAGTGTTCATTAGATGAGACAAGCATGCTGAGTTATTAAATGATCATTAATTGTGCTGTAAAGATCTAAGATAGGAAAAACAGTTTTAGAAGCTCCCAGCATTTGGGAGATGGAGGCAGTAGAATCAAGAGTTCAAGGCCAGTGTAACTGACATGGGATTGTACCAAAAAACAGCCCAAACTAAAAAAAGGAAGAAAAGAAAACAAACTTAAAATAGTATATATTTAAAAAATAATTACCCAGTGATTATACTCCGCCATCTCCCCATATGCAAGGCAGGCTTCCATAGCCACTGTTGCATTGCCAAGTGCACAGAGCAGCACGTAGTCCTAGTCCGTGTGAGCTGTAGCTGCTCTCTGTTTGTGCATGTTCACCTGGGTAACCTTGGAGGCCGGAAGGGGGTGCCTTTCCCCTCTTGTTGGAGTTACAGGCAGTCATGAGCTTCCCTTTCATGGGAGCTGGGAACAGATCTGCAGTCCTCTGGAAGAGCTTCTGCCTCCAGAACATGTGGACAAAGGTTCACAGAATTACTAGTCTGGTGTGGCCACTTGGAAAGTGGGTGTAACTCTTGATCTCTTGATTTCAGGTGGTAGCCAAAAAATACCGCAACTTCGATATTCCCAAAGGAATGACGGGCATCTGGAGGTACCTGACAAATGCCTACAGCAGGGATGAGTTCACCAACACCTGTCCCAGCGACAAGGAGGTGGAAATCGCCTACAGTGATGTCGCCAAGAGACTTGCCAAGTAGACAGCACTTTTGAGAGAGATGCCTTCAGATTCCCCCAAAATACGCTTTCCTAACAGACTGCTCTGCCTCCTCTAAAGTAGAAGTGTATTTTGCATGAACATGCAGTTACTCAAGACTAGGATTAAAGCTAGACAAAGTGTAGTAGCTATCTCCAGTACACACTCCTAAGCAGTATTATTCTAAAGTCCTCTGCCCAGCCCACCTGCCCTGCCCGTCGGAGGTACCCCGCCACAAGCTCGTCACATGAGAGGCAGTTTGCCATCAGTCTGGAGCCCCGACCTTCATGTCCATTCACTGCGTGTAGATGACAGAATTTGAGGTGCAGTGTTCAACCATTAGAATAGTAGCCATGACATCAGTGGACCCTATGCTGGTGTATAACGTACAGCATGGTACAAAGAATATGTATGCATGGGGGAGCTGTAATATTGAATAGCGAATTTGGAAGGATTGCTGCTGTGTTGGACATACTGTCTCGGTGTAGACTGTGCTGGAGTGTGCTGAAGGGCCTTGCTCTCTGGGAAGACAACCTTCCGTAGAGAGATTGCTGGTTTCTTGGTAGACACTTAATTTTACCTAGAATATGTCATTTGTATAAATTGTAACATCTGATACTACGTAGAGACTGAGGGCTGGGAAGGCATTCTCAATGATAAGATGGGTGGGTTCTCTCTTATGTTATCTGCTGTGTGTGGGTTTTACCCAGGACCATGCGACCATGCATACGTTTGCAAAAACAGTATTGCTGCCTTCATTGTAACAGGTTTCTTCTTCTTCTTCTTCTTCTTCTTCTTCTTCTTCTTCTTCTTCTTCTTCTTCTTCTTCTTCTTCTTCTTCTTCTTCTTCTTCTTCTTCTTCTT
>JAQHUG010000134.1:4329589-4340278 GCA_028555095.1 Dicrostonyx torquatus
TGCTGTTTCTTACAGGCTTTCCGTCCCACAGTGCACCGCTTTAAGGTGGCCTGCTTTCCCCTTTGGTGTGCAGACAGTAAATAAACGTTGGCTCTGCGGAAGTGTCCTGACTCATAAGCAGCCCCTTTTCAAACTTACCAGGAATTCGCCTACCACGGGGACAGCTTTACAGCCTTGGCCACAGCTTCACCCTTATGCTGATCAGGGTGTGAGCACCCGTCACTGTGCAGACCCTGGGTGGTGATGTGTCTGCTTCCGGGTGGGGGTGGGGGGACGACAGTATCTTTTCTCCCTTGAGAAATGGTCCTGCAGTGTCTCCATGGGCAGAAGTGTCCCAGCTTTACAGAGTGTCAGCTTGTCCTTGGGTGGGGCTGCATCTTTCATGAGGAAGAGATTCCAGAGAAGGAATACCTCTTCTTTCTGCTCTTGGAGAAAGTGAGTGAGGGCTCACACTAGAGGCTGTGGCTAGTGTGAGATGCCCACCCTTGGGTGTTTCTTTTCCGTGGCTTCCTAATTTGCCTCCTGGTTGCTCTTGCTGTCTCTAGTTGTCCATCCAAGGAAGGGAAGCCTGCCTTGGTTTTGACAAAGGCAGAATTGTTTTTCTCTGTAGTTTTTATATGAAGAAAGTCAAACAAATTTGAGATTGGCAAATGGACGGAAGCTGTAAAGAGGAAGGCCCACAGCAAGCACCCACCGCTCCATCTGTGCAAAAGGATCGTGGCTAAAGCCTTGAGGTTGGAGATGCTGAAACATGACCATTTCCATGCAGTGTGGGGGCTGCATCCAGAAGCCATCTAGTCATGTCCACACCAGTGACTCATCCTTCCTTTCCTCCGAGCCGGGATTCTGAGTGGAGTCTCCCTGTTCCTCAGTGGATACTGAGGAACTGTTGTAATTACTATAACTTCCTTTGTTCTCTAGCTACGGATCTTGAGTACAATGTGAATAAGATTTTCTTGTAATATTAGCTTTCATGGCTCTAAAGTATTGAGCAGTTTGCATACCATTAAGAGATTGCGGCGTTTGTACACTTGGTGGGTCAGCGCTAGGACTTCAACTGAGTTAGTCTCCTGGGACCTCGCCAGAGGCGCATGTGGATAGGTTTTATGTTTTTTTTAAAAAAAAACCTATTTAGGAAACATCTACAAAGTAAAAGTGAGGGGAAGTAGAAAGTATGTTTTAGTGAAAGTTTTGGTCTACACCTCATCAAGCTGTAAAGGACTCACCAGTTTCTTAGGCTGCAGTAATCACCATTTGGTTCAGAGAGTGAGAGAGAGAGAGAGCATTTGTTAGTGAAACTCACAATGAACTTGTAAAGGTTCATCTTTACAATTATTGGGCGGGGGGCAACTAAAATTATTTTATTGTGGAAAAAATTGAAGTCCCAAACCATAATGCTGAACAGGATTGGAGCATTTCTTTGTAGAGTTCCGGGTATGAACGAAAGCTCGTTTCAGAACGCTTGCCTTTTCTTTCTTCGCTCTGGAACATCAACACCAGTATATTGCTGGCAGCTATTGTATTAAAAAAAAGTAAATAAATATATTTTCACTATCAAAGGATTCTCTTTTTCTCCTTCATGGTGTAAAATGTTTGAGAACGCTTTTTGATGATTTAGCACATTTACTAGGAAGGAAAATGAACTACTTATCAACTCACAACTGGTGCAGCGAAAACCAATGCTCTTAGCAAAATAGGGAAAATTTTAAAATATTTGGCTTTTATGTGTGCACACAATGTGTGCTCATGTATGGGTGTTGGGGGGGTGCTGCAGAGAGCAGAAGAGGTATTGGATCCTCTGGAGCTGGATTGGCAGGCTTGGCCTGGTCCTGAACAAGAGCAATATACAGTTTTAACTCCCAGTGCCCACATGGTGTTTCATAACCAACTATAATGCTGATACTAGATCTTTCAACCTCTTCTGGCTCCTCTGGTACCAGACATGCATGTGATGCACAGACCTAGATATATAAAATGAATTTAAAGATTTTTTTTTTATTGGTTTTTTGAGACAGGGTTTCTCTGTGGCTTTGGAGCCTGCGCTGGAACTAGCTCTTGTAGACCAGGCTGGTCTCTAACTCACAAAGATCCGCCCGCCTCTGCCTCCCGAGTGCTGGGATTAAAGGCGTGCGCCACCACTGCCCGGCCTTAAAGATTTTTTTAAAAATTTATTCATTTTAGGGCTGGAGAGATGGCTCAGTGGTTAAGAGCATTGCCTGCTCTTCCAAAGGTCCTGAGTTCAATTCCCAGCAACCACATGGTGGCTCACAACCATCTGTAATGAGGTCTGGTGCCCTCTTCTGGCCTGCAGGCATATACACACAGAATATTGTATACATAATAAATAAATAAATATTTTTTAAAAAATTATTTATTTTATACGCACTGGTGCTTTTGCCTTCATATATGTCTGCTTGAGGGTGTTGGATCCTGTGAAACTGGAGTTACAGACAGTTGTGAGCTGCCATGTGGGTGCTAGGAATTGAACCCTGGTCCTCTGGAAGAGCAGTCAGTGCTCTTAACCGCTGAGCCTTCTCTCCAGCCCCGAATTTAAAGATTTTAAAAAGTCAGTATAATTAATATACTAAGCAAAGGAAACCTGGGTCTTGGAGGAAAAAATAAATAGGAAAAACTTAACCTTATGTAAAGTACCTTTTGAAAGAAATTATTTCTATTTTACTTTGGTTTTTTGAGACAAGGTTTCTGTCTTTAATCCCAGCACTTGGGAGACAGAGGCAGGTGAATCCCTGAATTCGAGGACAGCCAGGGCTACACAGGCTCAGAAAAGGTTGCAAGAGAAAAGTGAGTAGCGTACAAAAACATCAGACCTCCCAATAGAAACCCCCAAAGGTAGGAAGTCCTGAAGGTAAATAACTGCCAACTGAAATTCCTATATCCACTAAAATTCTCTTAAAATTGAGAGAACAATGAGGACATCTCAAGGCAAGCACCAACTAAAACTTCATGACCACCAAGCCAGCATTGTAGGAAATACTTAAAGGAGCCCTAAACACAGAGTGGGAGAAAGGAGACTGGAGATGGATTTCATATAACTGTGGGAGCAAAAGCGGACTAGGAAAGCATCCAGTATGTCCAACACAGCCAGAAACCCCTACCACAGATAGAAGAGAAAGGAGCAACAATCCAAATGGGAATAAAAATGTGATTACAGCAACTCACACATCTCAATAGTCCCAAGTGCACACAGTCTTCGTTCTTCAATTGAAAGATGCAAACTAACTCGGGCTGAAGATCAGATCCTCTCATCTAGCCTCAGGTGTGATTAGGTTGTCATTTGGGAGGGGCTAGAGGGATTGTCTAGATCAGGACGGCCTGGGGACAAGTCTAGGATTTTCTTACATTCACTGAATCAGAAATATTTTCTCTTTGGTCAGGTTTATAGCTAGACTTCCAAAGCTATTAAAAAAAAAATTCCTGATTTCTTTCTCAGAAAAGCTTCGTTTTCCACCGAAACTCCAGTAATATTCTTCACAAAAATAGATCTATAGATCCTGAAGTTTATATGGGAGAGCAAAGTACTCAGCCAAAGTAATCACAAACAGAACAATGGTAGAGGTATCAAATTATGCTACAGAGTCATAGTAAGAGAAACAACATGGTACTGGCACAAACCCAGGAAATGCAGACCAATGGAATAGACTAGAAATAAACACACATAGCTACTGCTACCTAATATTTGATAAAGGTGTTAAAAACATACATTGGAGCCAGGCGGTGGTAGTGCACGCCTTTAATCCCAGCACTCTGGAGGCAGAGGCAGGCGGATCTTTGTGAGTTCGAGACCAGCCTGGTCTACAAGAGCTAGTTCCAGAACTGACTCCAAAGCCACAGAGAAACCCTGTCTCGAAAAACCAAAAAAAAAAAAAAAAAAAAATACATTGGAGAAAAGACAGTGGTGCTTGGAAAATAAACCACATGAAGAGCAAAAGTAGATGCCCAACTCACCCTGTGCAGAAGTTGAGTCAATTTGGGTCAAAGCCATACATTATTGTAAGGCACGGAACACATGGGAGGAGGAAGCACAAAATGTAAATACAATGTCCTAGTTTCATTTCCGTTGCTGTGGCAAAGCACCCTGCCCAAAAATGTCTTTGAGGAGGAGGGGTTTATTTGGCTTACAATTCCTTGTTATGGTTAACATTGCAGGGAAGACGAAGTCAGGGCCAGATAGGATGGAATGGAGGCAGCCAGGCCACCAGCTTGCCTTTTCCGCTCAGCTGTCTCCTTCGCTCTTACACAGTCCAGGGCTCAACCTAAGAAATGGTGCCACCCACGGTGGGCTGGGTCAGTTAATCGACAATCTCCCACAGACATACCCACAAGCTAACCCCGTCTAGACAATTTCTCACTGAGGCTCTTTTTTAAAAAAAATATTTACTTATTTATTATGTATACAATATTCTATCTTTGTGTATGCCTGCAGGCCAGAAGAGGGCACCAGACCCCATTACAGATGGTTGTGAGCCACCATGTGGTTGCTGGGAATTGAACTCAGGACCTCTAGGAAAGAGCAGGCAATGCTCTTAACCTCTGAGCCATCTCTCCAGCCCCGAGGCTCTTTTTCTAGATGGCTTTAGGTTGTGGGAAATTGAATTTAAAACCAACCACCACAGACAGGCCAGGGCACAGCAGCAAGACCAGACGTGGGATTGCATGGTGTGCAAAAGCTGCTGCCCAGCGAAAGCAGACACCAGAGTGGAGAGATGCGTGCACAGTGAAAGAAAATATAGCAACTGTACCTCTGAGTGGGAAATTAAAAAATGAGCCACTCATTAGTAAGGGGGCACATGAACTGAATTTAGTTTAAAAGAAACAAATGACCAATAAATATTTGAAAGAGCATTCAACATCCCTAACAGGGAAATGCAAATTGAAACTATGTTGAGAATTCATTATATCTTAGCCAGAATGGCTATTACCAAGAAAGCAAAGGCCTCACAGGGCTGGAAAAACTTATAAGCCGTTAAGGGCACTCACTCCTCTTGCAAAGGACCTGTGTTTGCATCCTGGCCTCCAGATTGGGTGGCTCCCACCCGCCTGGGACTCTAATTCCGGAGTATCTGTCCTCTCTGGCCTCCGTGGCACCTGCACTTGTGTACACACAGACACATTGTAGAAAAAAGAAAAAACACAGAACCAGTGCGAGCAAGGCTGTGAGGAAGGACAACCCTTATTCAGGTGGGAACGCAAGCCGGTGCAACTACTGGGCAAATCAAAATGGAGGTTCCTCAAGAATTGCAAAATCGAACTACATCCCCCAGCTATACCGCTCCTGGGTATAAAAGCCTCCAAGCCAGCGTATCCCAGAGGTGCTTCCACACTGGTGTTTTTGGAGCACTGTTCCTAATAACTAAGCTTCAATCCAGCCCAGGTGTCCCAGCAAGAGAGGAACGCACTAAGAACAGGCGGGTTCTACACAACAGGAGGGGGCTCAGCCATAAAGAAACTGTTCCCTGCCTTGGGGCGGCCTGCTCCAGTCTCTCTCTCATGTTTTTATATTGCTTAGCCTTGTTAAGTAAACTTCCACCGAAACTGGAAAGAGGAGGAGGAGGGAGAGAAGTTGCATCCTCCAGGAAAATGGATACAACTGTTACCAATCCTCCTGTTGGTGTTAAACTCCGAGTCTCAGAACTAAACCGCCTGATTTCTCTCGCTTGCCAGTCTTAGATCTTGCACAGATAATACAGTCATATGCGTACCGATGACATGGAAGTAGAAGTGAAACTCCAGGGGAACCAAAGGGACTCGTGTGAGGGGGAGGGGATGTGGGGGGGGTATGCTCAAAGTCCATTATAGATGTCTTTGAAGATGGCCTTAGGTGACTGGGTTTACTAAAGTGAAACAGGGGAGGGAGGGCTCCAGGGAGAGATCTGGGGACAGGAGAGCCGGTGGGAGAAGGAAAGAATTTAGCTATGAAAGCAGAAGGGGGCTGTTTGGAGGGAGGGGCGTCATCCGTTGACAGTGTCTTCAAGCCTCTGTAGCGGTCCTGTCTGTGGTACCCAACAGAGACAGCTCACATGTCCGTCTAACCAGCGGGCTGGCATGTACATCTGTGTGCAGTGAGTAATACATGCGAAGGCATGAGGAGTTGACAGATGCCACAGCAGGAATGCACCAGGAAAGTGGCTCTGTGACACAAGCCAGATACTGAAAGGTCACACAGTGTAGGGTGCCACTTATTCCAAGTGTCCTTGGTACTGGGGAGGGGGAGACCAGGAGGAGGGGGCGGTTCCCAGGAGTTTGCTGGCCACCAGTCTAGCTAAAACATCAAGCTGTAGGTTGATTGTGGGAGCAATCTGGCCTCCACGCGTGTACATGCTTACACATAAACACGAGTGCATACGTGTACCAGAGCTGGGGGAGGGGAGAGAGAAACATACCCAAATTAAAGCAAAGAAAGGGTAAGGTACAAAGCAACTTAAAACCAAGAAAGCAAGACCCACGTGAGAGGCATGGACCACAGTTTGTGTGTAATGAAACTCTGGAAGGGGAGGGGAAGGGAGGGAGGGGGAAGAAAGAAAGGGTAGGGAGGGAAGGGTGGGGAAGGGCAATGGGGCAGGAGCTGCGTTTGCTGAAGAACGACCGAAAATTTTCTGAAAGCTAATTAAGAGAGTCACACATCCATGAAATGTCTGTAAAGTCCATGTGAATTAAAAACAACACGCCTAAGCACATCATGGTGAAACTGCCGGCCATTTACAACAGCCAGACAAATGGCCCAGAGCCAGTGGGGGACCACAGGGGAACCAGGGTGGCTTTGCTGCTGGGGGATGTCTGCCAGTAAAAAGTTCCTCCCCAAGAGGACGAAGAGGCAGAATGGGCTCTAACCCAGCCTCAGGAGGAGCTAGTGCGGTTGCTCAGCAAGTCTCAAGTGCCGCGCTCTGAGGCAGTGAAGGACGTGAAACTCAAGGTCATCCTTGATTGGATAGTGAGTTCAAAGCCAGCCTGGGACATATGACATCCTGTCTCAAAAAAAATTTTTTTTTCAGAGAAAAGATGCCGGGTGGCATCCAGCACTTGGGAGGCAGAGGCAGGCAGATCTTTGTGAGTTCGAGACCATCCTGGTCTACAAGAGCTAGTTCCAGCGCAGGCTCCAAAACCACAGAGAAACCCTGTCTCGAAAAACCAAAAAGAAAAAAAAAAGAAAGAAAGAAAGAAAAAAGAAAAAAAAAGAAAAGAGGTGGAGGGGGGTTTTTAAGCAACAACCAAATAGACCTAACTGATGTATGCAGAGTTCTGCATTCAGCAACTTCAGGGTGCAGGGTCAAGTGCACGTGGAAATTCTAGCAAAAGAGAGCATAGACTGATCTGTAACTCGGGCCTCAGGAAAATCCCCTCTCCCGGCCAGTGCCGCCAGGGTCCCCAGCCATGCTGCCGTTTTAAAGGCTTTCATTTAAGAAACGTGTATGTCTCAGCACGCTGGGAACTAAAATGCCTTTCCATGTTAGAGCTCTTTCACGATCCTAGTGGATGAGGAAACTGAGGCACAGGGGGGTGAGACACATGTTTAAAGTCACACGGCTAGGAAATGACTGTCCCACTGATGGACTGTAGCGGTGTGAAACTGTGCTCTGTAATCTTTCGAAGGCGTGCCTGCTTTTCTTATTAAGGTTGCCAACCAAACGAATTAGATTATCAGGTAAACGGAGACCCAGTTGGGGCGCACCCAGTACTGGGTTTATTCTCTAGGGGCACATCTTTTGCAACAAGCAGAAGTTAAGAGGCCCCAGGCTGAGACAAATTGTGCACACCCACCCAAGAGGTGGTGGATCCTGATTCTAAAGCCCTGGCGGTCACCTGGGCTTTCTACAAATGACCGGCAGGGGGCGCAGGCGACCCTCTCTCCGGCGCCACTTCTGCAAACTTCTGTGTGAGGCCAGCTGCAGGACGCCGGCAGTTTGGAGAGTTGTCAGCTCAGATCCGCAGCGTCTCCGGTTTCCTTCCTCTTTATCAGATCTGTCAGGGCCGCGACGTGTCGTGAAGGCACCTCCGGCCTCCTTCCCTCCTTCCTGTGGCGAACGGACGCAGCTAGCTAGTGAGCGACACTTCGCACCCCGGGGCCGGGCGGGGCAGGAGAAGGAGTGACACCTGCCCCAAAGTCGGTTCACGAACGGACCTTTCGCGTCTCTGCACCCTCTTCTCGGCCTGTGCCCGGCAGACTGCCAGGTCTGGGTGGTAGTTGGGTCTAGGCGGCGCGAGGGTGACTCCCAGCACGTGCATTTGCTTGGCTGTGGTCTGAGCTACACGGAGCAGTGGGTGCCACCTAAATAAAAGGCAGCCCACTGGGCCTCTAGCAGAGGTGACAGTGCGTGAAAGATCTCCAAATATTGGTGACACTTTCTCCACAAGATGCATCTTAGGCTCCAACGGAACATGTCCCTAAATCTGCTCTCAGAGGGGAGTGGGAGGGGCGTGGCTCTATGCACCTAGGACAAAAGGAAAAACTGCTGTTTCATTCTGATCCCATGTCATAAGATAAGAAAACGACAAGTCCCCGTTTCCTCAAGAGTCCCCTTGTTCTCTGATCCCCTCCCCCAAATAAGAGCGAACTATTTTATTCAACCAGTTGTAATGCTAAGCTTCCTCCCTCCCTCCCTCCTTCTCTTTTTCTTTTTCCTCTTTCCCTCCCTCCTTTCCTCCCCTAGCACTTCCCGTGTTAGCAGGGGGTCTAGCCAGGTTTGACTTCTTGGCCTGGTAGTGGGGCATCCCAGAGCTTGCCAAGAGGATTTTTCTGTGGGAAGTTGAACAGTCTCACCAGGAGATGCTAAGAGAGCCCAGTGGCTCCGGTGCCACCTGGCCAAGTGCATCGGCTCAGTCTTCAGTGTGGAAGAGGCAGGTCCTGTTTGGTCCGATGGGAGAGGAGAGGATTAGTGAAGGGCTTGAGAGGTGGGGACAAGAGGGTCAAGAACTGGAGTCAGCCTCTGTTTGGCTCATCAGAGATGGAGCAGATGGAAAGCCCGGGCTCCCTCTCACCTCTCTTTCTTTGTCAAAGCCTCCACACAATTTCACCGCAGGCTGGGGAGATGGCACAGTGGATAAATCTCTTGCTTCACAAACAAGAGAATCTGAGTTCAGATCACCAGAGCCCACACATGCTGTGTAGACAGGGCAACTATCTGTGATCCCAACACCAGGGGGCTCTGGGCATGCTGGTTAGATGAGACTAGCCCCAAATCATCAAGCCCAGGGTTTAATCGACAGACCCTGCCTATCTTCCTGAACAAGACAACGGAGGCAGATCTGCCAACCTTGGGGCTTCACAGACATGTCCACCCACACGTATGTGAACACGCACATATGTGCACGCACAACACATACATATGCTACAAGAAAACTATTTTGCCTCCTCTCTCTCAGTTTAAGAGATTGCTCCCAATTTCTACAGCTCCTTCTGGAGCCCAAGGGTCTCTGCAGGAACATCGAGGTTGCCTGCTTTGCATTTCTGATCAGAAAAAGTAAACGAACGTAAATAAAGTTGGTTCATTTACTGGCCCAGGATCGACTCCGTTACTGGCGGTTTTGGTTTTTGAAGGGAAAATCCTGCAGTGCTCTGGAGTTCCTTCTCAACTTGACATTCTACACCTACTTTCCTTATCTGATATCTTGTAGAAATAAGTCATTACAGCGTGAAGCTGGATCCCCTCCAGCTTCTGTGTGACCAAGGAACGCCAAGGCCGAGTGGCTAAGAATGGAGGGCTGAGCTCCTTGCCTAGCTGGAGCTGGAGTGGGCTTTAGTGGGTCAGTGCAGACGTGACGAATCCTCAAGGATCAGCAGGTGAGAGATGCCACACCTGTTTCTATCCCCTCCTTTTGGTTTTTAGGGGCTCCCTCCCCTGCTCTGGTGTGCTACGGAGCCACTCTCCAGCCCTCAGGCAATCCTTGACACTGTGTCCTTCTTGGGTAAAAACACAAGTGCGTGGGGCAGCCCTCTGATTTAAAACACACATGCATGGGGCAGCCCTATGATCTACCAGTGTCAGCTGCATGGCTAGACATGAATAAAACAGAGACATTGGGCTCCTGCCTTTTAGAAGCTTCCAGAATGACAAAGGAGAGAAGTTCTACTAGAGATGGCTGGGCAAGTCAAGAGTAAGACTGATTCTTGAAAGTACTGTGCACGGCCCCTCCCGAGCCTTTACCCAGTGGACTTAGGAAGAAACCTTCTCTAAGAAAATGACAAGGGATGGGGGGGGTGCTGCTGGTTTTTCTTTTCTTTTTCTTTTTTTTAAAATTGTTTAAGTGATGACCAAAGCCATTCTGCTCCCTGAGAGTGGAAAGCAACCCCCATGGAGCTGTCACTCAGGGTTAGCCCTCAGGGACGGCCTGTCGACTAGGGGTTTCTTTTTCCTTTGAGAGTTTTAGGGTTCTGTCCTCTATCACCAATAGACTATGTCGCAAACATCTCCACGTCATCTGCAACTCTAGATTTTGGTCAGGTCCCCTCACGGCCGTCTATCCCACGATGAGCAGAATTCGGTTGTTTTCAACTCTCACGGTGACACATTTAGTCACAGCAGACAGCCTTGAGCACACGGGGTTCAGAAGAAATAATCAGAAATGGGAAATGAAAGCGTGAACATTTGAAGGAGGGGGGAGGGAGAGGGGATGGGGCGGGGGAGGTGTCCCACCAGTATAGCTCCAGACAGGGCCTTCGGAAGTGGATTTGAA
>JAQHUG010000134.1:4352908-4364166 GCA_028555095.1 Dicrostonyx torquatus
TTTATTTAGACAGAAAAGGGGAGATGATGTGGGATTCCCCTTTGTATACTGTGAATATATTTTATTACCATTGGTTAATAAAGAAACTGCTTCAGCCTATGGCAGGGCAGAATATAGCCAGGCTGGAAGAGATATATAGAGTAGGTGGAGTCAGGGAGACACCATGTAGTTGCTGAAGGAGAAAGTTGCCCAGAACCTTTACCAGTAAGCCACAGCCTCATGGTAATACACAGATTAATAGAAATGGGCTAATTTAAGATGTAAGAGTTAGCTAGGAATATACATAAGCTATTGGCCAAGCAGTGTTGTAATTAATATAGTTTCTGTGTGATTATTTGGGTGTGGGCAGCCGGGAAAGGTACGCTCAGTCTCTGTTCTACAAGGCACAACAATTGGCTTCCCCAGAGTAACTGTGAAGAGAACCTATGATTCATGCATCCAGAGATGGGGGACTCTGCTCCCCAGGCCAGAGCTTATGTCCTACTGAGAAATCCTGTCTACATGCCCCATGGGGGACTGCATGACCAGTTTAGAAGATGCATTCAACTGAGAGCTGTGATCTTATGGCATTTCAGGATGTGGTTGCAGCTGTGCACAACGCCCCCTGCATTGGGGTCTGATGGAATCTTCTGGAATCCCAGCCTCCCATATTCTTTCCTTATTTGTGACTTGACCAGAGTCAGGCCCCTTGGTTCAGCATTGCTGTGAGGTATGATACCACATTAAGGCCCCTCAGCACAGGGGGGCAGTGACAACAGTGGAGATTCAGCCAATGAGGGCTGTTACTGAGACTGTCTTCATGGTGGTTAGAATGAAGAAGCACCCTTAGGCTCACACTTGGATATTTGGTTTTCAGAGAGTGAAACAGTTTGGGAAGGATTGGAAGGTGTGGCCTTGTTAGAGGAGGTGTGGCCTTGTTAGAGGATGTATGTTAACACTTTTGTACCATTCCCAGTATGCTCTCTGCCTTCTGCCTGCTGATGTTCCTGCCGCCATGCCTGTGATCACCTTCGCAGACTCTCGCCCCTGGAACTTGCGAGCCCAATGAAATGTTTTCTTTTATAAGCTGCTTTGGTCATCGTGTTTTATCACAGCGATAGAAAAGTCCTTGTCCCGAGTCCTTTGGCCATAAACGAGATCAAAGAATCCACCTGTAAGTCCTCTGATCCACTCCTTCCACCTCATCCCTGCTGGGCAGTGTCCTTCCCCTGCTTGATCTCCCTTAGTGGGCACCCTATCTCCTACCCTCCAAAGCTGCCTGTGCCATCTGCAGCAGGAAGCAGAGACAGTGCACTGGGGCTGGCTTAGGGCTTTTAAATCTCAAAGTCGGCCTTCAGTGACCTACACCCTCCAGCAAGACCACGCCATCTAAACTAACTGGGGACCAAGTATTCAAGCATCTGGGCCTATGGGGAGCACGCTCATCCAAACCACCACAACTGGAGATTTTCTGCATACACCTGCCATGGCCATGGCAGACTGACCCACCAGCTGCCCATGAGTACATGGCTGGACGCTTCCTGCTTCCCAGTCAACAGCCTGGTGAGAGGCATAGATTTCTTTCTGGCTTCCCTTTCAAGGAGGTTGCTGTGAATATTAGTAACCTTGACTCTACATGGGAACATTATTAAATGGTGGCTCTCCCAATGTGGGCCTTAACTGCCTGAGTGTAGGTTTGCTGGCCTTTGCCAAGGCATCCTGTAGAGGCCCATCTTGACCCAGCCTCACTAAGCACTGAGTACCCATTTCTGAGTGTCCCCAGGGGACAGAGTCCCAGTGGGGAGCTGGAAGCCTGGAAGTCCCAGACCATCTGTGCCCATCTCCTGTTGACTGTCTGTGGGGACGTTCCCTCCTTCGATTTCCTCACTCTTAAATGGGGGTAGTGATGGCAGTTGCCTGCCCCCAGGGCTTTCGGAGTACTTGCCAGGCTTGCATGTGGAAATCAGTCTGCAAAACTGTGGGACAAGGGACCGTCCCCAGCACTCTGGAGAGTTAGTTCTTCTTGCTGGGGCTCCCCTGAGGCTCTTCCCTCTTTTGGAGGAGGCAGTTTCTGCTGCTGACCTTCACCAGTCTGGGCAGAGCTGGTGTATCTGATGGCCATCTCCCGGAAGTTGGCATTTACATAGGTGGGCATACTGATGCCCTTACCTACGGTTAAGGATATTTCAGATCAGTCGTCTGTCTACAGCATGAGGAGGGGCTGGTGTTCTTCTCAATCCAAGCAAGGAAACAGAAGCTCTCCTTTTGTTTGTTTTCTTTCTGAGACAGGGTTTCTCTAGTGTAACAGTCCTTGTTGTCCTGGAACTCACTCTGTAGACCAGGCTGGCCTTAAACTTGGAGATCCACCTGCCTCTGCCTCCCGAGTGCTGAGATTAAAGGTGTATGCCACCACTACCCAGTCAGAAGCACTCTTGTCTCTGGATAGACAAAGGGACTTAATGCAGAGAAGAGAGTTATACAGGCTTTATGGGAGCTTAGGCCAATTAAACCAGGAGACAATGAGTGGACCTTGAGACAGAACACTGAGGGGGAATGGCCACCACCCAGAGGATGGAAGGGCCAAGAAAGGTGATGGGGTTAGCAGAGCCCTGAGTCCTGACTACAGGGGTCATGGGAAACTTGTTTGGTGGGACCTGGGACATACATAGAGGAGACACAGCTACTTCTGGGGACCTGCTGAGGAAGGACACTCCCAGTTTTTCTCTTCATGCAGCTGAAAGCAAGCCCCAGAAAGTCAACATGTCAGCCCCCTTGGTACAGGAGGAACGCCAGTGTTGGAGTTCAGCACTGTCACGGTGATTTTCAGTTAAGCTTTGGAAACGGGAAGCTCACTCTCCTGACTCCAAAGGCAGCAGCCAGGGTCCATTTAGCACAGACCAGGTCAGCAGAGCGGGAGGATTTGGCTACCATGGTGGGCAAGCATGAACCTCTATGCAGTTCCCAATCTAAAGCCGGGCTTGCCTTTGGAGCAATGGGTGTCACCAGCCAGCAATAGCCCATTCTCCTGCACTCTGCTAATCTTCACCCGCCCCCCCCGCCCCCCCGCAAAGGAGATGAGTGCTCCCAGGAAGCTTGAACCCCGTGCTGAGCCACAGTACCAGGCGCTCTTTCCCAGCACCAGGCTTACGTCTTTACTGAGCACCTATGCCGCATTCATGTGAATTTCCCGGTCCATCGTGTCGGGTGTGGCGTTTAGGGAACTCGACTCTGCCACCTCACATTTGCAACAGTCAGGCACCCACAGTGTGGGAGCTGCTGAGTACTGCGTTAGCCACTTCTGCCGGAATTCTCCGGAGCCCAGCGGCAGACGGCGAGTCTGCCGAGGCAGCGTGGCGAGGCAGTGTGGCAGAGCTCAGGTCGGGGTCTGCCTGGGAAAGTCATGTTGCTTAATCACAGGCTCAACCACACGCTCTTCCTCCCACCCAGCTGCGCAGCAGGATGAGCCCCCAGGAGCCCTTTCCATCTCGGTTGCTGGAGCCTGGTTCCTATGTCTTAGGGTCTACGTCAGCCCATTGCAGACAGAAATCATTTCCACAGCCACTTCTCCATTCTGAGTGAGCCAGGGCAGGATGGCAGGTCTGACCACAGGGCAGATGTTCCCACATGTGGAAGTGGGCTCGAGCCTGCCACACTGTTCTCAGGGTGTCTCCTGCCTCGGCTGCGGGTGACATGTCCAGTCGCTGTCTGGTTGTCCCTTCTGCGTCTCTGTCTCGTGATCTTTCTACACTGGTGGAGCACTTTTTCATTTATGTGGGGGGCAGGGGCCATGACAATGGCATATGACCAACTGTTGGGGTCTTACAGAACCTTTACCAAAGCCCTGTAGGGCAGAGGATAGTGCTGCCCCTATTTTGGAAGTAGGGAAACTGAGGTTCAGAGAGGATAACTGACTTGCTTAAAGTCACAGAGCACTACACACCTGGAACCCATCTTATAGTTTTACCTCTTGGCCCATTGTTCTACCCAGATCTTGAGAACAAAAACAAAACAAATCAAAACAAAAAGCACTTTAAAGGGGTTTATGGTTCTATTGTAACAGGTCTATGACATCATTCAAAGTAGACAGACCTCAGTCAGGCAGTGGTGGCGCATGCCTTTAATCCCAGCACTTGGGGGGCAGAGGCAGGAGGATCTCTGTGAGTCTGAGTCCAACCTGGTCTACAAGAGCTAGTTCCAGGACAGACTCTAAAGCTACAGAGAAACCCTGTCTTGAGCCTCTACTCCCAAAAGTAGATAGACTTCTACTTTACATGCCCTAGGAAGTAAAAATGCTGTCAATAAAAGTACAATTCTTTATAACTTAGAACTTTTAATCTTACTCATAAGAGTTCCTTTAGGTTTATAAGTTGTGTGTGTATGTGTGTGGTGTTTGCACCATGGGAATTAGCAAACATCACAATTGAGGGGTTTTGTTATCCAGCTTACTAGTTAGTTCATCAGTTCATCAAGGAGTGTAACTCCGATGGTGTCAGGAGAGAGTGTTCGGCTCACAGCAGACAGATGCTGCTCCACAGCCCATCTCTACTTAGGAAGCTTTGGTTTGCTCTGTTTTTGAGAGGTAGTCTCATGTAGCCCAGGTTGACCTCAAACTCTATACGTTGCTGAGGCTGAACTGGCTTTGAACTCCTGATTCTCCTGCCCAGGGTCCCGGGATGGATCACCAAGCTGGACTTGGACGCGGTGTTTTCCACTGAGTCTTCAGATGGCAGAGAGCCGCTGGCACAAGCTGAGCCATTGTGTAGCCAGTGTCTGTGACTCCCCGGTGAGGAATGCTGCTGAGCCCAACTGCTTCGCCACCTCCTTCACCCTGTGCCCACAACGGTTTGATTCCTGGGACTTGAAAGAACACTCCTCCATTGTCTCTGAGGGTTCCGCAAGCCACAGAGTCCCCTACAAGTTGTGACGTTCAGCATTGGCAGGCAACGAGAGAGCGCCACCAGAGTTGTGGTGGGGCACACCCAATTCCAGAAATATTAAAACAGGACAAACCCAGTCTGTCAGAGATACCCAAACATAGTGTCTCACCATTGAACATTGTTTTTATCATACAGGGAATGGGGCCTTTGAGAAGCACTACATTTTGAAGGTTGAGCCTTACAAAGTGGCCAGGCCCAGGTCCTCCTGGCTAGCGTCTTCCCTGCCCTCCTCCCCTCCACCAGCTGAGCTGGACCTGTCTTGCTACCATCTTGGTTCATAGCAAGAAGACATGGATAATTCAGAATCCCCCTGCCCCCGCTGCATCAGGCTGCTGAGGCAGTGTGGTCTGTGCCATGCCTTCTGTGCAAGGAGTCTTGGAATATGACCATGACACCATTTGCAATGATGGTTCCAGTCCAGAGGTACCTTCATCACCTGGGAGCCCCTACAACTGGATTTAAACTCCAAATTGTATCCCCAAAGCCAAGTATGTCTCAGACAGGTCAAGAGCCAGGCAATATCTGAAGCCAGGAACGCATGTGTTTGCTGTGCAAGGCTGGCTTGGGGAGGGCCCCTTTCTGTACTCTTGACAGCAACTAGAAGCCACTGATGCAATATGACCTCAAACAAGCTCCATGGAACTCACTATGAAAGTCTTTAGTTGATTTTAGTATTTGAGACAGGGTCTGTTCATGATACCCAGGTAGGTCTTGAATTCATGATCCTCAACCTTCCTAGGCTTCAGTTATGGGTTTAGTCATCACACCCAGCTCTGACTGTTTCTAAATGACCCGTTGGGAGACCTCAGAATCATGTCTTCTGTGACTTGGTTCAGACTGTCCTATCTTGAGTCCCCCTGCCAGGATGCAGACCAGATTCCCAGGTTGAGTGGTACCCTAGTTCCA
Organism: Dicrostonyx torquatus; assembly: GCA_028555095.1. Classification (NCBI taxonomy): domain Eukaryota; kingdom Metazoa; phylum Chordata; class Mammalia; order Rodentia; family Cricetidae; genus Dicrostonyx; species Dicrostonyx torquatus. The sequence goes on from JAQHUG010000134.1 coordinate 4,358,731, forward strand.
TTTCTGTGGCTGTGATAAGATGTCCTGAGAGAAAGCAGCTTAGGGAAGAATGGGTCTATTTCAGTTTACAATTCCAGGCTCTGCCCATTATTGTGGGGACATCAAATCAGGAATGTTAAACATCTGGACACATCTAGTCAAGAGCCCAGAGTAATGAATGCAGGCAAGGTCACTTGCTGGCCGGTGCTCTGTCTGATTTCTTCACTATTACATTTGAGATCTTCTGACTAGAGAATGGTGCCACCCACAGTGGGCTGGGTCTTACATCATCATTTAATTAAGACAATTCCCCACAGACATGCCCACAACCCCCTAAGACAAGATAAGACAGACAAGACAAGGTAGACAGTCCCTCACTGAGACTCTTTGCAGGAGATTCTGTGTTGTGGCAAGCTGACAATAAGCTAAGGGTCACAGAGTGGGGGAATGCCTGTGGGGACGGGTGGGGGTATCTCTGCTCTAGAGATGTGGCATAAAGGAGGGAAACACATCCTGAGCCAGACTGAGTTGAAGAGGTGGGGAGATGGAGGATGGAATGAGGCCAGAGAGCTGGTACCCTCTCTCCCCCAATTCTGGGACATGTCTTCAAACCAGAGTCAGAAGACATGGACTCCAGCTCTGCCATGTCCTGCCCTTCTCCCAACTACCAGTAGCCAATGTCTTCTCTGAGCCTCAGTTTTCCTAACCGGAAAACTAAGACAATAGCATACAGGAGTGTTTGGCTGTAGGGCTCGGGGCAGTGCATTCACAGGATCCTGAGGCCTCCCCCAGTCCAGGATCAGACTTAGAGTGTTGTCTGCAAGTGGATTTGTGCAAACATCAGCACTGGGGAAATTACCAGAAATGCAAATTCCCAGGCTGCACTGGCTGAGTCAGGAGCATCCCAGAGATGGCTCATGTTTTAGCACACACTCTTGGAGCGTCTAAGGAAGCCTGTGATCTGAGAGTGGACAGTTAGCTCATGGCTCTGTTGACAGCCCTGTGACACAAGGACAGTCAGCATGTGTAGAAAACGTGTCTGACCTCAGCTTCTGACTTCAAGATAATTTGATTTCATTATTTGGTGTGTCTGTCTCTCTCTCTCTCTCTCTCTGTGTGTGTGTGTGTGTGTGTGTGTGTGTGTGTGTGTGTGGTATGCATGTGTGTGTGTGGTGTGCATGAGCATGTGTGTATCATGTCTGGTAGTTGTGAGCCATCTAGGATAAGTGCTGGAAACCAAACTCAGCATTAAGCACTCTTAATCACCAAGTAATCTCTCCAGGCCATTTATTATTATTATTATTATTAGGACAGGGTCTCACATAGGTCAGACTGACCACTAGCTATCTATGTAGACCAGGTTGTCTTCAAACTCCTCATTCTCCTTCCTCTGCCTCCCAAGGACTTGGACTACAGATGTGGACAGCCATGTCTACCCACCGTAGGGCATCAGACCCAGGCCTTCATGCAGGCCAGGCAAACACTCTACCAATGAAGCTACATCTCCAGCCCCTAATTAACCCTTGCATTAATTAGTGGCTAGAAATGTGGCTCAGTGGTAGAGCGCTTGCTGTCATGCCCACGGTTCTGGGTTTGAGATGTGCACTAACTGACAGCATTTATTTATTAATTAAAAGGTTATCCAAACATCACCAGAAGTTGCAGAACATCTTCGTTGCCCCCCATGGGAATGTGAACCTTTCACAAGCCTGTCTCATTCTCTAGTCATTGGCCACCACGAGTCTGCTTTCCACGCTTGGGTTTGCCTGTTCTGGGCATGGCCGCACTGTAATTGTCACGTGTGTGGTCTCATCATTCTCTCACAGTAACACTTTCAAGGTTCATCTGTACTGTAGTTTGTTGATACACGCTGGACTGATGATACATGCCAGCCACAGTCCGTTTCATTCATTCATTCATTCATTCATTCATTCCTTGTCATGCACTCCAGAGTCAAAAACTTAGACCCACACACAAACTTGCCAATGGGTGCTTACAGCAGCTTTAGCCACGGTCGTCGAAACCAGAAAGAAACCAAGATGCTCTTCGGTAGGTGAATGGACAGAAAAACTGGGTCACATCTGGAAAATGGAAGACTGCTTGGCACTAAAACTAAGAACTAGGAGACCACCTATGCCACAGCTCTCTTTCCGTGTGGAAAATAAAACACAAGCAAATAGCAGGGTGGGTGGCACTATGTCCCAGCAGGTAAAGGCACCTGCTGCCAAGCCTGATACTGAGCTTGATCCCCAAACCTGTGTGATGGAAAGAAAGAACCAGTTCTTATAAATTGTTCTCTGACCTCTGCACATGTACCTTGTATGTACAGGTGCTCACATGCATGTGCATGCACACACACGCACACACGCGCGCGCACACACACACACACAAAGGAGAGAGAGGTAATTTAAAATGAGAACACTTAAATCCATATTACTAAGTCTAGGAAGGCTAAGAAATATGAGGAGTCAGACCATCCGACATTCTAGGAAAGGAAAATTATCCCCAAAGTGAGTGGGGTCAGGGGTCAAGGGTGGGGCAGAGGGTGAGTCCCAAAGGCAGAGATGCGACATGTCATTGTGCACTGTGCAAATCCACAGAAGGGCCAAACAAGAACAAACTCCAGTGACAACCATGGACTGGGAGTGGAACAGCTGTGTCCTCCTGGGGTTCTCAGTAGGGACAGTGTCATGGCTCTGTGGGGGTGCTGCTAAGGGACATAGCCATGTGTGTGTGTACACGTGTGTGCACATGTGTGTGTGTGTGTGTGTGAATGATGCTAAGGAGCATAGCTGTGTGTGTGTGTGTACATGTGTGTGTGTGTCTGTCTGTGTGTGTAGATGCTGCTAAGGGGCATAGCCATGTGTGTGTATGTGTGTGTGTGTGTGTGTGTGTGTGTGTATGTGTGTGTGTGTGTGTGTGTGTGTACACGTGTGTGTGTGTAGATGCTGCTAAGGGGCATAGCCATGTGTGTGTACATATCTGTGTATGTGCACACGCATGTGTGTGTCTGTGTGTGTGAATGATGCTAAGGGGCATAGCCATGTGTGCGTGTGTATAAGTGTATGTGCACACGCATGTGTGTGTCTGTGTGTGTGAATGATGCTAAGGGGCATAGCCGTGTGTGCGTGTGTGTGCACATGTGTGTGTGTGTGTGTGTGTATGTGTGTGTGTGTGTGTGTAGATGCTGCTAAGGGGCATAGCCGTGTGTGTGTGTGTGTGTTTTGTATATTCCTTTCAGTTTTCCTATCAACCTAAAACTGTTCTTTAAAAATCACTGAATGAACATTTATTTTAGAAGAGTGGATAAAATTCCTTTAAACAGTCTATGTGCACTACACCTTTGCTCTTCCCTGTCGATACTGTACTGATTATTCTGGACCTTTTGCGATGCTGTGTAAACATTAGAATCAGTTTATGACACCCACAATAGTATACTATTTTTACAGCATTTTGACTGAGATTGCATTGAATTTATAGTTAGAAGAAACTGATATCATCTTTTTAAAAAAATTGGCTATTTTAATTTTATGTGTTTGCCTGCAGGAATGTATGTGCACGATTTGTGTGCAGTGTCCATGGAGGCCAGAAGAGGGCGTCATATCCCCAGGACCTGGAGTTACAGGCAGCTATGAGCCACTTGACTTTGAGTGCTGTGAGCCTAAGGTGGGTCTTCTGGAATGCTCTTAACCACTGCGCCATCTCTCCAGCTTCCTCTTCACTTATAAAACAGGCAAGCAAACAAAACTGAAGTCATTTTAAAAGACATACATCTGGGGGCTGGAGAGATGGCTCAGTGGTTAAGAGCATTGCCTGCTCTTCCAAAGGTCCTGAGCTCAATTCCCAGTAACCACATGGTGGCTCACAACCATCTGTAATGAGATCTGATGCCCTCTTCTGGCCTGCAGACGTACACGCAGACAGAATATTGTATACATAATAAATAAATATTTAAAAAAAAAGACATACATCTGCTGTATCTGAGGGTTGGCTTAATGTATGTCTGTAATGTGCTTGTCTGGTGTGAATGGATGGCTGATGTGTCATGACATGTCTGATGGCTTTGGTTCCCAGCACTGCAAATAATAGTACTGTTGCAGACTCTGTCATCTGGACAACTCCTGATCTAGCTCAGTGTGGCCTCACCTTGGCCAAAAGCATCAGCCATGACCCCGTGTTCAAGTCAGGACACTTTCTGAGGTTCCCACAAAACAGATTTTGAGAGGTACGATGGAGTACACAAGACAGCACCAAATGTGTTGCCAGGTGGAGGATTCAGCTGACACCTCAGATGCACAGGCACACACATGTATATGCATGCATGTACATGAATACACACATGTACACAGATGAGCACACACACATATATACAACACATACAGGCATATTTGCATAGAGGCACATACTTAGGTGCATACACACAAGCGCATGCATGAATGCTCATGCACCCCTTCTAACAGATGCACACATACATACACAACCAGAAGTACCTGAACTACTGTGTCACCTGGGACCACCCTAGCATGGGGTGTACCAAGGATTTGTCTGCAGTGCTGTGGAACCCAGCTCACCAGCCTAGGGAGGCAATGAACCCTGAAGTATAACTTACACTCCAGAACTGTGAGAATCGGGTTCTAGAACCTTATCCCACTGGTGTCTCCATGCTTGCTTGGGCAGTGGCATGTCCTCAAACTGTTAAGAAATGGTCTTCACAGAGGATTCAAATACCACATGGGATGACAGTTATGCACAAATTTATATTCTTAACAAAACAAGTCAAATGCCGTTAATCCCAGCACTCGGGAGGCAGAGGCAGGCGGATCTCTGTGAGTTCGAGACCAGCCTGGTCTACAAGAGCTAGTTCCAGGACAGGATCCAAAGCTGCAGAGAAACCCTGTCTTGAAAAACCAAAAAAAAAAAAAAAAAGAAAGAAAGAAAGGAAAAAAGGAAAAAAAAAAGAAAGATCAAAGCACGCTTTGTTCTTCACTGTGCATACATATCAAGAGACAGATAACCATACAGTATCACTCCAGATTGTAATATTTTCAATATAGTCCTCAAAGATATTTGCTGTTGTTGTTTTCTAAGTAATCTGTCCTTTTTGTTTCTCGTTTACATGTGAGGTGTGGGAAGACTTATATGCAGTGTCTCTTCATGGTACACATAACAGCTGGACCCATGTTCTAAAATTTTCCTTCTATTAGTGTCAAGCTGCATCCTTGCCCTGAAATTTTCTATCAAAAAATGTTCAATGCATGCAAACAAACAAGGGTTTTTACAAAATGCCTGGTTTCTAGCATGTATGAATAGAACCTTTCTAGAATGTCTGGTTTTGTTTTTGTCTAGAACTTAGACAATTGTGACTTAATTGCAATGAAGAAACATATTTCCTTCAGAGGAGAATACAGAATAGTGCATTGATTAATTTGATAAATAGGATTAGCAATTGAATGACAA
>JAQHUG010000134.1:4365623-4402679 GCA_028555095.1 Dicrostonyx torquatus
GAGGCAGAGGCAGGCGGATCTTTGTGAGTTCGAGAGCAGCCTGGTCTACAAGAGCTAGTTCCAGTACAGGCTCCAAAGCCACAGAGAAACCCTGTCTCAAAAAACCAAAAAAAAAAAAAAAAAGAAGCATTATTTAGCCAGGTGTGGTACACACCTGTAATCTCAGAATTTGGGAGGCAGAGGCAAGAGGATCAGGAGTTCAAAGCCAGCCCAGGCTACAAGAGACCCTATCTCTTAAAAAATGTATTTAAGATGTAATTCATAAACACAGGAACCTGGGGCTTCCCTCTCATAGTCTCCACATCCTCAGACTCCAAAAGGGAGTGGATGGCTGGACCAGACTGAGCTATACAGAACCTTGGCGTGGTCAGAGGTCTGTGATGAGGAAACAGACGGGGATGGGAAAATCCCAAGAGAGCTTAGTGGTAGCAGTGACTGCTCCTAAGACTTTGTTCCAACAATTCTGTTAAACACCATTCACCCTGGCCAGGCATGGTGGTTGGTGCATGCCTTTGACCCAAGCATTCTGGAGGCAGAGGCAGAGGCAGGGGGATCTCTGTGAGTTCGAGGCCAGCCTGGTCTACGTAGCAAGTTCTGGGACATCCAGGAGTATACAATGCTAGCTTGTCCAAAACTCGACAATGGTTCGGACACAGAGTCCTTCTTGTGATAGCCATGATATTGTCTAGCTCTTTCTGCTCCAATGCCCATAGCTTCTGCTTCCTGTGCTCAGACCATTCTTTATTCCACCACCCCCCATCTCTCGTCTTGGCTCCCCAGGGCCCCATGACCAAGGCCAGCCCCCCTTCCTCAGCCTCCTCTCCAGCTATCTATGGATGGAGAAGGCTGTCCTGCCTGCCCTATGTTCTACTCATCTTTCCATCTTGTCTGAGGGGAAGAGACACCTCCTCTGAGGAGCCCGTGTGCTTGTTCTGACCTGCTGTCCCTCATCTGTCCTGAGAGGAGCACTTTGCTGTGATTTGCTCATCTGCAGATGGCACTTGGGGAGTGACTGAGTGAGCTGTGGCCAAAGCCTTGAAGATACTGTCCCCAGGAGTAGAGCAGGGTTATGTGTCCAAAGGCAGCCACCCATCAGAACACTAAGGAGTCTTGGCCATTTCCAGCATTGGGGCACAGCAGGGAAGTGGCATTGACGGCAGGGCCACCCACCCCTTTGCATTCTGACCGGCTCTGCAGGCCCTCTGTGCTGGATATAAAACAAACAGCCCACTCTTAGTCGCAAACTAAAAATAGGAAACTTGGAATCCGGCTTCCCAGACTTCCATGGCCAGGACCACACAGGTGTAGTGGCGGATATTGGGGGGACACGGGCCCTCACTCTGTACAGCCCCCATGGGGAGGAGTTAGGGGAGGTCTGGGTTCTTGCCATACACTCAGCTCTTCTGACAGCTCATTTCATTTATGACCCTGAGATGAACGGAGCTACTGAGTGCTCTTAGCTGAGATGTGGGGTGTGGTGGAGAACTTCCCCTTCCCGGGGCCATGCTGGGGGTCTGGTGGCTTGTGGCAGTGCAGGCCAGGGGCAGGGAAGGGTACTGGTAAAGAAGGGAAGCAGATCTAGGTCTGTGTCAGGTCCTGTGCCCATGTCACACTGCACCCCAAACCTGTTTTTCTGTGGCCCAGACAAGATGTGCGCTTCTCAGGACAGAGTCAAAGCCGTCCCAGGCCTGATGTCACAGGCTTGGGTCCTTTCTGGGAACTGCCTCTTAGTCTGCCACAGTCACAGATCATTAAGTCAGCGGATTCCTTGACTCTTCAGATGAGACAGGAGGACCTCAGGGCTTCCAGGCTGGCAGCAGACTGACCTCCTCGCCTGGGCTGGTGGTGTCAGATCCTTTGATTCTGGAAAGTGACTGAGCCTGGCTGGGGCTGCTGAGCGGAGGAGCCTTCCCACCCAGAAGTCAGTTCTCCTCCAGTCCCTGTCTTCTCCTGTGGGACCGCAACTGTGCTAACATAAGGGACATGTGACCAGGAGAGAGGCTCTGAAGGGCAGAGACAGGAAGCTGCTACTGTCACTACCATTGCCGGGTGAGGAAACCCAGGCAGGGCTTTCCTCTCTCCTGAGGCTGAGGAGTTCTTCCGAAACATCAGTCCATACTTCTCTCCAAAGCAGGGGTTTGGAGGTGGGGTAGGGAGGGACTGGATGGGCGGAATGCTGCTTTCTCTCTGCAGTCTGGGAGCCACTCCTACCGCCACCCACAGGCCACAGAGGTAACTGCGTGGCTTCCTCAGGGCCCTGCCTCTAGCTAGGACTTCTCTTGGTCTGTTTCCTTTTGACAGGCAGGGTTGCAGGGTGCAGTTGATAGGAGATAAAGTCAGGGCTTTTGTTCTTAAGTTGTAAGGGCCACCTTACAGGTCCACCCTCAGATAAACCAATTAAAATAATGTGGACCTGTGAAGATGTTGCTTCTAACCCAAGGAGAGGTCCTGCTGGGGGACCCACTCAGGGTGTACCTGGCGGCAGGTTCTATAGTAGTGGTGGTCAGAATTCTGTGGGCAGAGGTGCTGCTGGGTAGGAAAACAGGAACTTCCTGTTGGGGGCTGATCTTAGGCAGGCTAACACAACAGGGCAGGACCTCAGAACTTTGAGCTGGGCACCACAGAACTTTGTCTGTCTTACAAAAATCTCTGTCTGTCTGTCCCATCTGGTCAGGCACAGGCTAGGGTGGGGTTCTGAACCTCCCTGATGGAAGGCTAAAAAGGGATTATCAGGCTAGGTCCCCCACTGTCATCCACAGCCCCCATTTTCAGGGTGTGATTCTCAGCTTGGCAACTACCAGCTACAGGGAGCCACGGAACCCACGACAGCTCTCTTCCTCAGCTACTTCATCTCCAAATGACCGCTTGGCAGTCCTGTGTCCCAGCAAGCAGACCCTGGCGGGGGTGAGGGACACTTCCACCAGCTACAGGGAGCCACAGAACCCACGACAGCTCTCTTCCTCAGCTACTTCATCTCCAAATGACCGCTTGGCAGTCCTGTGTCCCAGCAAGCAGACCTTGGGAGGGGTGAGGGACACTTTTACTTCATAGGGGCTCCCCAAAGGGATCCTTATTTCCTAGAGCTCCTCACTCTGGAAAGGTCTTCACTTAAGAGGGGTTCTCACTCCTGAGAGGCCTCTGCCACACCCGTTCCAGAGTACCTGACTCGGAAGGTTCCACACCGGGGTGTCTGGCTGCTCCTTCAACCTGTCCCTCCTCAAATCTGATCTGTGTCAGACAAGATCGTACAGGAGCATCTGTCACTGTGTGATTGACATGGCCAGCAGAGGGAAAACAGGTTAGTGTAATCTTGAGGGCCTATCTGATGTTCGGGGGTGCTAGCCCAGCCAGGAAGGTGGCCTTTCAGAGGTCCTCGGGCCAGGTCTCTGGAACTTCCTCGATGGGGGTATCTCTCACACAGCCAGCTCAACCATGTCCTATAATTCCCTGTCTCCTGCCCAGGAGCAGGAGGTCCCACCCACCGTCACAACTCTAGGAGGCTGACACAAGTCCTTCAAGGCATCTGTTATATTATTGTAACAAATACAATTTCCATTTTACAGTTAAATAGTACCCAAGTTGGGCAGTTGACTGTACAAGCGAATTGTGCATAAAAAACCAAAAAAACAAAACAAACACACCAAAGCAGCCTATAGTGCAAAGCAGGTCCTCCCCTCCCCCTGGACTCTGAGCCCACTTCAGGAAGACCTGCTCACAGCAGGTAGGGTTCTTCAGGGGAACAGTGTCACCAAGGATCAGCACCCACCCACACACTTATAGTGACATTGTATCAAACCCCTTCAGCCTCCTTGTGCTCTCCTTCTAGCCAGTGCTTCCAGGTAGCACTTTAAAGCAGCCTTGCGAATAAGGACCCATTTTTACCAGCCCCCGCTGCCTGTACTGACCGTAGGACCAACAGGACCAACAACAGACTGAGCTATCACTGTTAATCAGAGATGGGAAAGAGAAGTAATGGCGTGTGTGTGTGTGTGTGTGTGTGTGTGTGTGTGTGTGTGTGTGATTTCCCATCTCCACCTGCATTTGGATATCAGGAAGGGCAGTTGTCTGGGGTGGTTTGCACCGTGTTAGGCGTTAGGACCCTGGAGGTGTCTTTCTTAGTAGCCTGGGCCAGCCTACACCATGGACCAGTAGTGAGGCGGGTAGGAGGGCAATGGGCTATAGCTGCTTCCTGAGAAGAGGTGAGGAGGCCCCTCTGGGCGCAGGAGCTAGAAGGCTACTTCCAAGAGATAGAAAATGTTTTAGTCCCACCCCCCCAGCAGGGTAGGACAAAAGAAAACTAACAAACAAGAGGTGTCTGCACGGGATTGTCAGGACCCTCTGACCTGCCGGAGTGCTTACAGGTGGGGGCGATGGGGAAGGCCAAGCACTACCACAGAGACCATCACTGAGGAGCCTTTTAGAGGAGAGCTCCAAGGCCACACAGGATGTGGCTCACTCAGTTTGTGGACCAGCTCTGGTAAAGCTTTCTAAAGTAGCCCACTGACAGTCTCCCACGGGCCCCACGACCCACGCCCTAGGCCAAGACCTCCCTTCCCGTCTGACCTCTGCTTGAACACTGATCTGCCATTGCACACCTCAGCAGAGACCCCAAAAGATGCCCTCCTGTGAGGAATGGGGGGTCCGAGAGTGGCAGGATCCTGCTGACATCACACCAGTAGAGGCGGGGCTTTCAGATACACAGTGCCTCAGCTCTTGCAGACTTTGTTTTAAAATGTGTGATGAAGCCACTTTTTCTTTGGCTTCTAGGTTGTTTTCTTCTAGGTATAAACATGTAGGGCGCAGGGCTACGGGTTGGGTTGGGAGTCAAGGCCTGGGACACAGCTCGGCTGCACCTAGGGAGCCTACTGAGCAGGGATGTTGGCCATCCCATTGCTTCCCACGGTAAGCCTTTCTGCTCTGACCTCTCTGCCCCTGAGAACCAAGCTGTCCCTTCAGGCTGGAATGTGCTTGGAGGTGTTGAGGCCATCCTCACTTTACACCAGGGATGAGTCTGCTCTGGAGCCTGATATCTTTGGGGAAGCTAGAACTGGCCAAGGATTGCTTGCCTAGGGTAATGGGGAAGGCAAGTCTGGGATTGGTGTGGGTGTGTCCTGGGTCCTTCATCTCAGGGGTTGGAGTTTCCAGTTGACTTGATGGGTACGGATGCAGAGTGAAGGCTGGTCCCTGGGTGCAGGGTGAGAGAGAGGAAGTTTACATATCTCCGAGCCTGGGCTTCTCTTGTCAGGGGTAGCCTCTGACTCAGGAGATAATCCTAGGCATGGCTGGAGACAACAGAGTGGGGTCTGGGGCAGTGTCCTTGGGGAGGTCCCCACATTCTCTGTTCAAACTTGTTGCTGGACAGAGCTCTGGGAGTCATTGCTAGCTCTGGCCCGTGGGACCAGGCCAAAGTCTGTTTCTTCCTGTAGCCTAGAGCTGGAAGGCCGGTCCTGGTGGCCCGGGAGTCCCCAGGGTGCTCAGTAGGGCCGCCACACGGCCTCGTCCATACGGCCCGGCGTGCTCAGGGCCGTGGGCGAGTTGCTGTGGCTGCCATCGGCCTCCACGCCATCAGCCTGGCCCAGGCTGGGGTTCATGAGGTTGCCCGCGGACACCGAGGCGCCGCTGGGGCAGGACGTCAGCATGCGGGTGGGCGAGCGCTCGCCACCACCCGCAGCCGCCATGGAGAACTGGTAGGAGCCGGAGGAGGCGCCGTAGAAGAGGTGGTAGGGCGCGGGGTTGGCCTGGAAGGGCCCGCTCTGGCTCTGCGGGGCCCCGGGGTAGGGCGGCGGGAGGTAGGTGTGGTGAAAACGGCTGCTGGCCGGCATGCCTGCCACGCTCAGGCTGCCCAGGCTGGTGCCCGATGGCGTGGCGCTGTAGGGGAAGGCGGCAGACATGGCGCCCGGGTAGTGCATCCTAGGGTCCGGGAAGCGGCTCTCCGTGAGGCTTTGCAGCGTAGAGAATGAGCGGTCAAACTGGCGTGGGTCTGAGAAGGGATTCAGGTCTGAGGAGCCTGGGAACAGCAAAAGGGGAGGGAGGAGTCAGGTATGCAGGCCAGGATCACAGTGGGTCCTCTGCCACTATGGGGTGACCCTCTTGGGGACCCTTTCCTCTGCCTGGGCTGGGCTGTGCAGGGCCCTGCTCTGGGAACTCTTGCTGCAGATCTAGGGGAGTGGAACTCTAGGCCAAAGCAGAGGGGACAAAAGGGGACAGCCCTTCTTTGTCCTATGTGTCCTTCCCAGCTGGCTAAGACACACACTAGATAGGGCTCCCCACAAGTTCAATCTGGAGAGCTGGCAAGGCCAAGAGTGTGAATGGGGTCCAGGAACCCAGCGAGACAGGAAGCTGGAGGAGGAGGAAACTAAGGCAGAGATAGAGAAAGGCTGATTGTCCCCCTCATGCACAGAAAGTACTGGAATGCTCCAGAAGCTCTCTTCTCCGTTGGGGCCACTGTGTGTGTGTGTGTGTGTGTGTGTGTGTGTGTGTGTGCGTGCGTGCGCCTGTAAACTGCACAGTCAAGAGGGTCAAGTCATCAGATGAAGGTCAGGACAGCTCTCAGCAGGACTGTGAGACAGACATGTCACTTCTGATCTTGGGAGCAACCATGGGCTAAGTAACAGAAACTGGGCAGCAGCACACAGGCATCCCCATGCCCTCTGGATGGGCACACCTGTAGATTGGGGTCCTGGCTGGGGGGGGCGGGCTCTGCTGGTCCTCACTCCCACTTCCTGAGCCTATGTCCTCTAAGGCTGCCCTGCAGGCTGAAGCTACCTGTTAGTCACACAACGACACACATGAAACCCTCACCACCTCTGCTGCAAGGAGAACCACTTGCGGGTCCAGACCCCAGCCTAGTTAGTATGCAGTCAAGAGTGGGCACAGCAATGCCAGGGCTCTGGATTTCTCAGTGGGCTCTAAGAGAGGATGTGGCAACCTGTATACCTACTTCTATAATCACAGGTCCCCGATCCCAGCATTTCCATGAGCTTTGGGAACAAACCTAATGCCACTGGTGGGAAAACAGGGACCCAACAAGGGAGAGGCATGTGGGTCACACAGCACACTATCCTGAGCCCCAACACGGCCTGCTGGGCACTGCCTCTTTGTGGAGGCAACAGGACTTTCCATGGGGCCTCTGGAGCCATCTACTCTTCTTGGCTTTGATTCTCCTTCCCTGTGTGTCCTTTGTCAAATCACTTAACCTCTCCGAGCATCAATTTCCTGAGGACCTGGATCAAATTTGTTAATACACTTAAAACGCTGAGAACTGAGCCAGGTCGGGCAGCCCGTGCTGCTCTCTCTGCTCGTGGCAGCTGTCGTCAACACCTCTTGCTGTGGGTACCCAGAGTGGCTGGTTTGGGTCCTTGATAAGGTGAAACCCTGACTTGGGGCCCTCCTCATACCCTGGCAGCAGTGAGCAGGGGACAATCCCCAGAACCTTGGCCTGCCAAGTCTCAGCCCATTGTCTCCTCCATCATGGATGAAAGACCAGGGGAGGTCTATCTCTGGGCCAGCAGGATCTGGGTGGGCCCTCTGGCCATGACCAGCTGTGTCTGGGGATGCAGGCTCAAGGGCTCCTGCTTCCTGGGTTCTGCCCAAGGTGTTAGGTGACCTCAGGTATCTGCTACCCCTTGGGTCTCCATGCATCAGTGTCTCTGGCTGTGGAGCACCACAGAGGGCTGCCCCTGGCTCCAGGTGTCCTGACTGGACAAGGGTCAGGCAGCTGAGGCTTTCTGAAATGAAAACTGAGGGCTCTCTGGCTGCTTGTCTGCCTTGAAGTCTGGGAGGTCGAGGTGCCTGATGCCCATCTACATGCAGGAGTCCTGCGGAGAGGACGTTGTAAGATGAGAGGACACCGGACACTGACGCCCGCTCTCAGGGACCTCACTTCTCCAGGCAGACCGAACAAGACTTGTGATGGGACAGTGGGACCTGGCCCTGCAACAGAGGGATTGGGATGCGGGAGAGGCCACTGACCCTTCTTCCTCTCTCCTTGTTGCTCCTGCTTCTCCTCCAGAATGGTGGGGAAGTACCTGCCCTAGGTACCCCCTCAGATCCTCAGCCACAGCCTCACAGCCCCAGGAAATCTGAGCTGCCCGGACCACTGTCAGACAGCCAACCCAGCAGCGGGAGGAAAGGTTCATTTTCTCCAAATTGCCCCAGCTGCTGCGTGCAGCTGAATGAGCCCTTTGAGCTGTGAGAAGCCCCCATTGTGGGCGTCTGCGGCAAGGCATCCCCACCCCGTCTTGGCATTGCCTGTAGTAACCAAAGCTAGGGGTCAAAGCAATTAACCGGCACCAAGGAAAGTGGTGAGGTATCCTGGGGAACTTCTGGGACCTAGTTCCCCCAGGATGGAGGACCAGAGAGTGTGACTCTTCATATCTGAGCCTGCCAAAGCCACTCTGATGGAGACCTCTTTTTACTTTATGGATGAGCAGACTGAGGCTCAGAGAAGTTAGGTGACTGGCCCAAGATCACACAGTCAATGCACATGGTGCTAGAACTGCTCAGGTGGACCTGATAATTAAGGTCATGCTTCTTTCCTGTGGCGGGTATCCAGGACCCTCTCCTGAACCCCAAAAGGCCAGCTGGAGCTAACATGGGGCTGAGGAGTCCTATATCAGGATGCAGCAAGAGAAGGACTGGCCCTCCATGCCACACTGGCTGGGTGAGGCCCAGGGCTATTGAGAGGCTGAGTCTGGCTCCAGGGAACACCGAGTCCAAAGACCATACCCTCTTCCTGTGGCAGGGCAGCCATGTGCTCTTCCCTCACAGGAACTGCTGGACAGGAAGCACTGTCCAGCACTATTGGACTCGGGGTGGTCCTGGCTGGACTCCATTCATCTCTTTCAGGCCAGACTCTGTAGGTGCTGGCCTGTGGAGTTGGGGCTCCACATGTCCAGCTCCTGGACAGGGCTGGGCATGGGGCAGATGTAGGACACTTACTGAGGCCAGAAATGAACCTCAAAGGCCCAGGACTCAAAAGCTGAATCTCGAACTCACAAGCCCATGGGTTTAGGCAAGCTGGGGGTAAGGCCTTTCCTTACCTTGAGCCAGCTTCCTGGCACACCAAGGGATGGTGCCATGCCCCTGATACTGTCTCATGCCTAGGAGACATGGTTAATATCCTTATGGAAAGACCAACGTGAAGAAGGGCATAAGGTAGGGCAGAAAGGAGCCAGCACGCAGCCTACTCTGACCCTCGTGTTCAGTCCCTTCTCAGGCCCTCAGAAGTCCTAACCTAGAGACAGGCCAAGGGAGACACTGAACTTAGTCACCAGAAGGCTACATGGCCCAAGGGTGGCACCAACCCTCTTCAGTTTCAATTCACTCATCTGCCACATTGACCCTGAGCCAACACTGGTGAGCTGAAGGGACAGGTACCGCACAGGGAAGTAGCCAGTTCTCAGGCCTCGGTGACTTGACATCTGCTCCTGCCTGCCCCAGCCAGCTACACTTAACCTCCTCTCTCTGACTCCTAGCAGAAGTCCAATGCCTGCTGTAGAGCTGGCCGAACACCTGCCTTGGACGGACAGACCTCAGGGAGATCTGCTTGCGGCCTAGCCACCTCAGCTAGGCCGTGGGGACAGAGCCTAATCCTAGTGCTCTCTATTCGTGTGACTATGGGTGGAGAGACTGGGCAAGGCGGTGCTGGTACCCCATGCCATAGTTTCAGGTGTGAATAGCACCCAGCGCCAGGAAGAGACATCCCCAACCTGCTGGTTGATGGTGGTGCACACTTTTAATACCAGCACTCTGGAGGCAGAGGCAGAGGAAGACGGATCTCTGTGAGTTTGATGCCAGCCTGGTCTACAGATGTAGTTCTGGATAGCCAGGGCTATACAAAGAAATCCCATCTCACGGGAAGAAGAAAATAAGATATCCCCACGGTATCTCCCCTCACCATGAGAAGGCTGAGGTAGTGGGAGTGTACGTCCAGTGGGGACCCGGTGGCTATGGCTCTATGCACACCACGGGATTACCCTCACGTCTCTAGGGAATAGTGAGTTTCAGAGGGAGGAATGGTCACCGCATCTCATGCTCATCCCAGGGTCAGGCACTAGTGGTGCAAACTGCAAACTGTCCCAGCTGTCCACCGAGAAACAGTGGGGAGCCATCTTCTCTGAGGACTTGGCCCGGGGTAAGAGGACTACATCCTGGCTCCTTTTCCACAGCCCGGCCTGATCCCCACAGAGCTCTGCTGTTCTGTACCTTGGATTGGGGTCTGGGCTTGACTGCTGAAGTGGCTCGTGGTGCTGAGCGAGCCCCGGGGGCTGGGGGTGCTGGGTGTGACACGCATGCCGCGCAGCTCTCCGAAGCGGTCGGGGAAGGCCTTGGTCTGATCTTCTATCTTCTGCCGGTGCCCTGTGGAGCATGGGGGGCCCATTAGTTTCTGCAATGCCTTGCCCTGTTGGGAAGTTCTCCCTGGAGTCTAATTTGGGCCTCTGTGGAACTCTCTGATTTTCTGAACAAAACAGAAATTGTGGCTACGTGCCTCCTCAGGCTGTCTGATCTCACCTCAGAATGGTTATTTTTATATCACCCCCAGGAGCTCTGACTGGGCCAGCATGGCGGTGGCGGTAAGCTCTGAACTACCTAAACCTCCCCAGCACGGTCTGACAGAAAATAATACCGAGGCAGCAACAGGCCTAGAAGAATGGTTTGGGCAGGCGCTGCCAAGGAGTCAGGAGGAGGTGCAATACTCCCCTCACCTTGACCATGCAGATCTGCATATCCCCATGCACTACACTGTGAGACCATGAGATCGTGGGAGGGAGTGCTCACCACTTAGTTCTGCTAACCTAACCACCCTCAAACCTGCTTCCCCTCAGGACCTCAGGAAGGAGGGCAGGGGCATCATCATTGAGGGTATACAGGTTTTCGGTCCCTGCCCAGACACAGGGCCAAGGGACCAGTGCACCTGGTGGAGTGTTTAGGAGATGGCCAGTCCTCCCTGCCACCTCTGCAGTGCCACAGGCTGGCTGTGCACCCGTCGATGGCTGAGGGACACCTGGGGGTAATACCTAGTGCCACACACACTCTTTAGTCACCCATCTTTCCTTTCTCAAACAACACACCGAGTTCCTAAAATAAAAATGTCAGGTGAGCCCTGGCCCCCAAGACCCCTTGATAGCAAACGCCTGTTCTCACCAATTCTCAAATTTCTCTTCTCAGCCTGTTTTGGGTTTATGTGCTTGGAAAAATGAAGGAGAAAGACTCCCTTGGAACTTTCTAGAATGGCCTCAGCCTGGGTGTGTTATTCTATCACTTTCTCTTAGAGGGACGCCCCTGGGAGCCCACTTTCCTCACTTGTGAAGAGGGGGCAGTGACCAGCCTCTCTGACAGTCCTCTCTGCCACCCTAGAGAGCTCATGAATGTGACAAGAAGAAGCCACATACTGGATGCTCTTTTCCTGTCAGGCGTCCCTGCCTACTGTCCACCCACTAGCTCATTCTGCCTCCCAGGCTTTCTCTGTACAAACGGGGACTATGGCTCAGAGAGGTGTGGAGGCTTGTCTGAGGTCACACAGCAACGTGGCGGGGTTTCCTAAGCCTAGACATGCTAGGAAAGTGTAAGAAGGATATTTATCATGAGAAGTTTGCCTGAATCTTTGTGTCTGGACTGACGTGGACTTTTCTTGATTGACAGAAAGGTGAGCGGGACAATAGGGTCTTTCACTGTTCTACTTCAGGCTGGACAAGTGAGTCCAGGGCTTTGGCAATGACCACTGACCCCTGCTGGGACGAGGGACCTGAGGAAGCTGTGAAAAGAATCTGATTCCTGACTTTGAAAGTGAAGCTTAAAGGTGCTGGGCCCCATGGACCTCAGTGCTCCCACATGTGCCTGCCACGGGTCCAAGTGGACTTGGGAGAGCCTCGGGAACTGAGCAGGGGGTCAGTTCCCTGCTATAGCCAGGGAACCCTGCTGTCCTTGCATAAGGCCCCAGCCGAGACCAGAGACCAGCGGGATCCTTGGCAGCAGCTGTCACAACCCCAAGGCTCTAGGAAATGAAGAGGAGAGAGTGCCCTGAGGCTCCTGGAGTGGGTGCTGCAGACTCCAAGGCCTAGGGGCCTGAGGGCCCGGGCAAGTCTGTGATGAGACAGGTGGGTGGCTGCGGACTGGAAAGAAGGCTTCTGCCTCTCTGAGGATGACTGACTGGCATCATGGCATGATGTGGTTTCTGGCTTGGTAGAAGTGCCAAAACCCAGCTCTGAGGCTATTGGAGATGGCAGAGATGTGTGGATGAGCTGGGGACAATGAATTCCAAGACATCTCAACAGGCATGAAGTCCACCGGATAGATGGGAGGTTGTGGGTTGGCCAGATGACAGCTTGGGTGCAAGGAAATGGGTGTCTCAGTCAACCACAAGCTCCAAGGCAGCCAATGGGGTCACACAAATGCTGGTGCAAAAACCTCAGGCCTGCCATTGTCGTCACTGGTTCTGAGTCACAGTGTACTATGTGTTTCAGCTGTTCCCGTGACCAGTGGAAGGAGAGGGGGCTTGGGGACAGTCTGGGTTCGAGGATGGACCTGAACAGGTGTAGCATGGGTCTCACACATCACATCTCCCTCCGCTTGGGCTACAGTGTCACTATCACAGTGGCCACAGGGAAGGCCGACGGCACAGCAGGACGCTGAGACCAGGGTGGTGACCAGAAGACAGCCCAGATCCCTAACTCAAGACCCCTTATTCCTTCTCTACTGTTTCCCCTTGGAGCTCTCACGGATCAGTGGGGAGACTGGGGCTTCACAGCCAGCTGGGACCCAGTGGCTTGCCCAGGGCAAGCTCCCTGGAAGACAGGATGGTACAGGACTGCTTCCTGTGGCTGTGCAGTACTAAAGCCTCTGCCAGGGAAGAGGCAGAGGGGAGCCTGGTGACCCCACGTGGCTAGGGCGCCAGAAAGTCTCAGAGCCTCGAGGCTGAGGCCCTCATGCTGGGAACAGAAGTGAACGGAAGTGCCTGGCCTGTGCCCGGGGAGGAGGACCACAGAAAAACCCTTTTATTCCCTTTCCCACAGGGAGAGCATGGAGCTGTCTGGTTCCCTCAGTCACTTGGGTCTTCTGTGCCTCAGTCACTGTCTCCTCCGACACCCACTGCACAGCCTGTTCACCTAAGTCTCCTCCAGCCACCAGTGGAAAGAAAGGCAGCTCCTGAACAGCTCTGGCCTCCTGCGGCTACTGGCTTGTCCTCTCTCATACCCTCTGTCTGAGTGCATGACAGCCTCTACCAGAGACTCCCTATCCTTTGGGTCCTGTGAACAGCCCCCAAAGCAGTTAAGAGCAGAAGAAATTGGAGCCTGTTGGGCACAGGGCACTTCCTCCACAGCAGGCTTAGGAGGCACACCAGCCGCTGGCCTTTGTGGGCTCCTGAGGGAGAACCGCCATGCCCCCACTGTACAGGGGGGAAACAGCAAGGCTGGGAAGAGCCACTGACGGGCTGCACAGGAGACAACTGGTCACCTGTTATCCCCAGAGCCCGTCTCGGGAAGGGGCATGGCTGTGAAACTCAGGGTGTGACATGGTGTTAGGGCCCAGCCCAGACTGTACTCTGTGGGGAGGGACACGACAGGCGTCTTGGTGACAGGCGTCTGTTTCTGAGATAAAACACTATGACAAAAAGCTGCTTGGGAAGGAAAAGGTTTCCGTCATCTTCCAGCTCTCACATCACGCTCCATCACCGAAGGACAAGCCAGGAAGCAGTGCTCCTCCCCGCTGCCTCTGCATCAGCTCCTGCTTTCAGGTTCCTGCGTCAAATTCCTGCCCTGACTTCCCTCAGTGAGGGAGTGTGACCCAGGAGCTGGAAGATGACATCACCCATAACCTCTTGCTTGTGGCTGGGATGTTACATTACAGCAACAGAAATCCTAACTAGGACCCAGGGTCTCAGTGGAGCCCTGATGGGTTCTGTCTTGCTTTGAAACTCAGGGTTGAGTGCCAGTCACACAACTACCGCAGCCCAAGTTGCTATCCTCTGGGCCTCAGATATCTGTAAAGTGGTGTGGTGAAAGTAGAGTCCTCATGGGGAGAAGGGCACCAGGGAAGGGTCCCTGACTTGTGGGTCTGGCTTGTCTTGCTTGTCAGCCTCCTGCTGGGGGGTCTTTGATCACAGTGAGTGCCCAGGACCCTGTCTGTTGAGGGCAGATCTCAGCTAGCCCAACCCAAGGCCAGTAGCCCCAGGCCCACTGTAGGCAGCCATCATTCAATGGTGGCTCCTGGAAAGTTTGCTGATGTTTGGCCTCCATGGTTTCTTCTGTAAAATGGGGGACAAAAGCTTAGAGCCTCCCCTACACCCTTGGGGGAAGTCAGGTTTGAGTACACAGCCCACAGACTCCGATATTCAGGGGAGGTGTCAGCCCTGTTTTGACCTGACTCCCACTCCTGGGTCACTAACTCCCATGCAACAGGCTCACGGGCAGGTGACCCAGATCAAAGCCCCCGGACTGGGAGACTCCTCAGGGACACCCTATGTAATCCAGCTGGGACTCCCTTACTGTCCTCAATCAGGCCAGCAAGGGTTCCTCCACCTGCCAGATTCCTGGTGGATCTGCCGGCAGGGCAGGAGGTTGGGGTTCCTATGCCTGGTGGACCACACATACAACTTCAAGGCTACAGCCCTCTGGGAGGCTCCCTTGCCCCCACCCCACCCCCAGCTCCACAGTGGAAAAGGAGAAGGCACCAGGCCAAGGTCACAAGGTGATAGAAAACCTGAAATGAGCTGCCTAGCCCACAGAGTTCCTCTGACAGAGGAGAGCGGGGCTCTGGCTGGCAGGAGGCCAGCTCCATGTCTGGCCTCAATGAGGAGGAGGTAGGATGCTGGGAGAGGCAAAGTCGGGCAGGGCCCAGGGAACAAGGTGAGCCCCAGCTGCCAGGCCCTGCGCTGGCTCAGCACTTCCCAACAGCCGCCCTGCAGCCTGTGACTCCGCAACCCACACACAGCAGCCACTGTACGCCGGCTGCCGAGCTTGCTCTGCGGCCTGTGGGGAGATTTACACCGGACTCGGATCAGCCGCTGGGATGGCAGGCGGGTGCCGGACCTGGGGTGGTCTGCTGTGAATTGGCCCCCTGTGAGCAGATGAAAACCAGTGGTGGCGGGGCAGGGAAGCCGCCTGGCAGAGGGCCAGTGGCAGGGAGGTAGTTGGGGCTTCCAGGCCTGGGCCTGATTAGGGGAGCTGGGAGGTCTGAGGTTAACCCTTTCTCTTCTGCTGGGCGGGTTCTCAAGGATCTGCCAGACTTTAGTGGGTGCTCCCAGGCTTTGGGGGGCCGGGGGGTACTGAATGACCAGGTATGACTGTCTCTCTAGACCTCTCAGCTTCCCCACACCTGGTGTCCAGGGTGACACCACACTTCAGTCTTCTCCAAGGCCCACGTGTGACACTGGGTCATTTTCCCTGCCCATACCAGGTCCTAAGAGGCCACACTGCTATTGGTCCACTTCCTTCAGGACTGAACCTCACCAGGAGACCCCACCACCACCACCGGCCTCCTGCAACTGCCCACCCTCGGCCCACTCCAGCCTCCTCCCAGCTTTGCTGAAATGAACACCCTATTTACTTAGCTTATTCCTAACTGACTAAATGTTTGTGTGGACATCCTCAGGGCCAGGAGCAAGTGATTGACAAGCACAAGAAAAGAGCCCTCGCATGGTGGCACGTGCAGACCAGTGTGCAGGCACAATCTGGCATGGAAGCAGCTGTGCAAAGGCCCTGAGGCAGGAGTGCACCTGGCAGAGACCAGCAGCTGGAGTGGCATGAGTTGGGGAAGAGGGTGCAGGAGAGGAAGGCAGAGTCGCCTCCAGATCTGGCCATGGCCACAGTCACTGTAAAACCTGTTTCCCCTTCTCTCCTCTGGAATGTGAGGCCCAGGAGGGTGGGAACCAGCAGGTGGGGTTCAGGGTGGTGTCCCCTGCACATGGAGCAGTGCTGGAGGGATGCCAGGTGCCCAGGAAACTATTTGTGGGAATTGCTTTGTGTGCATTTAGGGGAAGAGATACTTCCAGGCCATGCCCGCAGCTTCTGGCAAGGTGAGGAAGCTGGGTCCCACGCTGTAGGTACCAGCACCTGCTGAGCCTGGAAGACAAGGCTAGTTGTTCCCAAACTGTGGTCACCGCCAGTGTGGTCAGGCCCTGCATCACCTCCCATCCCGATGCTGAATCCAGTTCAGCAACCTGCATTTGAACCAGTCCCCAGTGACTGGGAGGGATGCATCAGAAATTGAGGCCACACAGGCAGGAAGCCACTGAGCCAGCCTCAGCCCCAGCTGGCCACCCGGCTGCAGGCTGGGCACGCTCTGCAAGGCACCAGAGGGGAACAACCTGGCCACAGAAACCACAGCTGGGCCTCAGGGATGCAGACTCCTGGATTTGGGGCCAGCCCCTCCTACCCACAGAGGCTCTGACCTCACGGGGGTCCCAGAGCGAGCAGAGTAGGGGGAAAGTACAGAACTCTGAGAGCCAGGAGGCTGGTCAGGTCTCAGAGCTTGTGATACTTCCTGTGGTCAACAGAGAAAAGTCAGGAACTGCATAATCCCTCTAAATCCCGTCTCCACACTCAACCTGGGCCTCCGGGAGACCCACGTGGAGTCTGGAGATGCTATGGTCACCTCAGGCAGTGGTGCTACCTCCCCAGGGTGAGGGATGTTGCAGAGGGTTGGCTCATGGAAAGACTGCAGGGGCTGTGACAGAGGATCACTTGGTGGCCAGCAGCTGTGTGTGTGGGGGGGGGGCGGTTTTCCCTCTCCTACATAGGGAAACTGAGTCCAGCAAAGAGGAAGGATAAACATATTGAGACTAGAGGCTAGGTATTGCAGACCTTATTTCTGGGTCAGGTAGGCCATGGACAGGAGTAAGCATGTCCTGAGGATGGGGTAACCTGGAGAATGGCACCAATGATGGGGTATCCTGGTGAAAGGCCACTCCCCTCTGCTCTGTGGCAAAAATGAGCTATTAAGAAGGCCCAGAGAGGGATAATACGTGTTTGAGGTCACACAGCAATCCCAGCCTCTGACTCCAGCTACTTCTTGTTTTGTCCCCCTCCCAGCCACCTTATTACAGGAAGGGCCAGCTAAGGTGTGGCTCAGGGGACTCACAGGACTCCCTGGGCAGGCTGGGCCACATCCTCATCCACAGGCTTCAGGAAGCACTGGGCCAGCAGATGAACAGAGGGGGCTCTAGGGACACTTGGGACCTCTCCATTCTGCCCCTAACTCCCAGACCCACTGGTGGCCCTAAGTGCTGCATCTTCATGCTAAGCCCACTCTGGGGAGATGGCCCCTTTAATGAGGCTCCAGCAGCTACCCTGCTACCCTGCTGCTCCTGATGGTGGTGGTAGGAGTGTAGGGGGAAGGACCAGACCTGGGGGGGGCATGAAGCCTTTCTATCCTGCAAAGCCCTCTGCTATGTGCACACTGTCATTGAGCTGCAGGTGTCACAGGGAGGAGGAGTGTAGATCAGTTTCCTTAACAGAGAAGGTACTCAGTGCCTGTCTCCTGGCCATACAGCCGCCTGCTTGTGCAAACCCATTCTTCAGACAAGAAAAATGAGGCTGGAAGAGGTCTGTTTAAGACCTACAGTTAAGGGCATGAGAGGAGGTGACCCTGAGGCAAAGAGACTTCCCGAAGGCCACTGGTCAATTTCTGGGTCCCTCCCAAGAGCTACCTGAGGGAAGTCAAGCTTGCCTCCAAAGCTTGAATGGCACTCACCAATGTGAATGCAAGCCACACTCTTTTGAGTCTCCTGGGCACTAAGCAGAGGTCCCAGGACCTACTCTCCTGTTACAAGCCCTACCAGCCTGAGGGGAAGCCTGAGGCAGAAGCAGAACCCCACTAGCATAGGTCAAGGTCCCCATGAACTTCCAGCCATCAGGCCTGGCCCATCACCTCCCAGGCACAGGGACACCCTTTGTCTCAGGTGCCATAAGGAGCCCCTGAAGAAACTGCAAATTCCACCTCCTGCTGCAGATACCAACTCTGATGGACTGAGACTCCCTGGATGCAGTTGGGGCTCGGTATAAAATGCAAACTCCAAGTGCACTCCTGTCCTGGTCTCTGTGGATCCCGGAGTCAGTGTGGCTGGGCCCTGAAGATCCAGCCATTTCAGAAAGGGGGTGGCTTCATGGCCCACGGGACCAGCTTCAATTTGGGTGGCTGTTCCCCTATATCCCTCACCAGTGCAGGGTCAACTAAGATGCAGAGAAAACTGGCCTAATCCCCACCCCAAATGTACCCCCATGGTTCCATCCCTCTTCCGCTCTGCTCTCTTGGCCTCCTAGCTGACCCTTCAGAGCCTGGGCTGAGCCAGTTAAAGACAGCTCTGAGTGGGACACAAAGTTACAGTCCAGCCTCTGCTGCCCTCCTCCCCAGGATCCTTTGCCCTGGCCAGGGCTCAGTGGCACTTACGTCGGGGCTCCCGGGGTCCATCCACGGTGACCTTGATGGCTCGGTGGTAGGTGGCCACTTGGGTAGGGTTGGTGAACACGGTGATTGTGAGCGTGAAACTTTTCCCTGGGGAAATCAAGGCAGGAGTTTGATGCCAGACACGTTCGCTGTCCCCCAGCCTCCCACCTGCATTCTGCTGCCACAGTCCCTGACTTTGAACACAAAAAGAGGGAAGAGAAGAGTATAACTCAAGCTGCTTGCTGTGGCCCCGTGTCCTCCTGGCTTCTCTCCCTTCTTCTATGTGATTATATTTTTGTGATAATATTTCTGTTTAGGGACTCGTGCGTATTTTCCTGAAGATAATTAGTGATCTTCATAGAGAAAAATGAGAACACAAAACATATTGGAAGAGAAGAAGAAACCCCGCCCCCAGTTCCACTCCCGGAGATGACCACCAGCATCATTTGGGGTTTTCTCTTCCACCCCTCTGGGTGTGGGCACACATATTTACACAGTTGCTGTGGCACTAAAATCGATAGTTTTTTTTTCCTTTTTATCTTTTGTTTGTTTTTGAGACAGGGTTTCTTTATGTAACTCTGGCTGTCTTGGAATTGTCTGGATGTGTAGACCAGCCTGGCCTCTAACTCACAAAGATCCTCCTGCATCTGCCTCCCAACTACTGGGACCTATCTTGTTTTTTTAATTAAAAATTATTTATTTTATTTGTTTGAGTGTTTTGCCTGCATGTATGTATGTATGTATATGCCCCCTGTGTGTGACCTGGTTCCCACAGAGGCCAGAACAGGGTATCAGATCCCTGGGAACCATATTTACGGACTGTCGTGATAGGTGCTGGGAATTGAATCCAGGTCCTCTGCAAGACCAGCCAGTGCTCTAACCGCTGAGCAATCTCTCCAGCCCTGTCTTGTTTTCTTTCCCTGCGAGAGCATTACAAGTTCTCCATAAACTTCAATTTTTAGTGGCTGCTAAATATTCCCCTGGTGGAAGTCTCTGCTTTGATTGGTTCACCTCCTGATGTCGTCGTTCATTTCTTGCTGCTGTGTGCAGCCAGAGCTCCAGGAGGACCGACCTGAGAGCTGGAGACATAACTGTTATTTCCAGAGCCCTGTTCTATTTTTAGATAGAAGTTTGGCTCCAACGTCTCCATTCAAAATTCCTGAGAGGGGAAAAATCTTTTAAAATAATACTTTTCTGTTTTTTTTTTTAATCTTTACCATTTAAAATAAAATGAAAGTGACTTTCCATGTGTCAAAAATCTCTATCCGCATCTCTGACTTCCTCCCAGAGAGTCGCAAGAAGTGTTGAGTGAGTGTGCCACTTCGGGGGCCCGGGATGAGTTGTGGGGACCAATCTTGACTCTCTGGGGACACATACCTCATCATGAGTGATGTGAGGCCATACGTCACTCAAGTGCCACTGGCTCGTGTCTATCATGATGGAAGATCTCTTGATTTCGTTTGCCTTTCCTTTATTACTGAGACTGAAACTTTGTCTCTGGCCACTATCCATCACCAGAATCTGGCACACATCACCGCCTCCTAGTCTTGAGACTTTCCCATTGGGGCTTGAGGACCTTTGACAGCATCTCCATCTGACGCTTGTCCACAGCTATGGGCTGTCTGGGTGACGACCACCACACTCTGATTTCTAAATTCAGCCCTCTCTCACCCTGTGTTCTCTTTCTCGGTGTTAGACAGGTCTTCTCAGGCAGGAAACAGATGAAGGTGTATTTGCCAGGTATTCTGCCGTGAAGGCTCTGTCTGGCCCACCGCAAGGTCTAAGGTGAGGGGATGCCAAAGGGCAAGCCTAGCTTTTTTTTTAAAGCAACTTAGTCATTCTGTCACTTTGTATACTGGGCTGTGTCCAGAGCTTTGTGCCTCTGCGTGTCTCTCCAAAGTCTAGGCCAGAACCGTTACCGTTTAAGATGAGACTGGGGTGAAGGGGGGAACTCCACAGATACCCAAGCCCGACTTCCCCTTGACCTGCTTTGCTCCTCTGGATCTAACTGTTAACCCGAGTTAGAAGCCTGGGAACTCCCCGTGGGCAGCCCAAGTCCAGGCATTTGTGCTTCTTTGGAGTGGCCCCCAGCAGCCTGCTGGAGACAGGTCTCGTTAATGGTGCCCTGAGGAGTGGGTTAGTTACCACAGCCCTGCTGTGCAAGAGGGCAGAAGCCATCTTAATGTTCTCTTTGCTCAAGGGAAAATTCTAGTCCAGGAAACAGGAGACGCCTGAGCACGGCTAAGACAGGCAGACCAGCCAGCTGAGCCTCTGAACCCAAGGGCTTCTGGGATTCAGGAGAATACAGCTGGAACACCCTGGGAAATAGCTCCCTCACTGGAAGAGGGTCCCCAGGCAGGCAGCAGAGGTCAGGATGCAAACCGGCGAGGCATCCATCCTTGGATGTTTGATTAGGAAAGCCAGCTTGGCTCTCACCCTCAGGCCAGAGGCCATTTGCTTCATTTCTGGAAAGAGAACTGCAGTCTAGGGAAACACGGGGCAGGTGGCCGCAGATTCCTTTCCACTCCTCTCTCCGCCATCTCTCTCCTAAACTCCTCCTCCTAACCAAGGGGGTACTAAGGGGAAGCAGGCCTGGCTCTTTGACCTCATTGCTTCTGGGGTCACAGTGAAGGTGGGGTGGGCCGATACCTGGAGCCCTAGCTGCCAGGACTCCTGACTCAGAGGATTAAATCTGTATGGAGAGTCACCTTCTCATTGAGGGCTTTCCCTGGCCACTTTATTTAAAGGTGACATTTCAGAGGCTAGGGGGTGTGACTCAGTGGTACTTCTTTGTCTAGAATGCTTCAGGCCCTGAGTTCCATCCCCAGGGCCCAAAACCCCAAACAAACAAAGTGGACATTTTCAGTTTGGCCTCTGTGGTTGACCCTTCTTAGCATAGATCGGGCCAGGGATCTGGGATAGGAAAATTTGCAATAGTATTGTCCCCAACCCCTAACTGGAAGAGCCTTTCTCAAGCCAGAGTGCAAGCCACAAGCCACACAAGTTTAATGAGCGGTACCTTGACCTTGCCACCAACAAGCTACACAGACATTCAGAGATCACGCGACAATCCTTACAGATTTTTTCCGAACACCCCCCAATGCCCATCATAAAGTCAGTATTATGGTCATCAACAGACCCGTGCCTAGAACTTCCTATGAAATCTGTTCCACAGAGTGGCAACGCACCACAACCCCCTCCCCCGCAGCCATACCCCTCTGTAGCCCCATGCACCTCCTGCCCTGAAACCCCGAGTGATGTACCCTTGCAAAGTTCCCTTCAGAATCCATGTTCCGAGCTGACCACCTCTCCCTCTTCTAAGATCTAAGCTCACAGGAGCCAGAAGTCCCTGAGTCCCCAGTATGCCACCAGGTGTGTGGTAGAGACTGCATTAACTATTTTAAATGCAGCAGTTTCCCAGACTGAGGCTCACAGAGGGGCCATGGTCAGTCAGCTCACACAGTATCCAGGCGGGACCCAGAATCTGCTGCAGTTGCTCCGCCCCCCCCATACCCGCCCCCTCCCAATACCCGCCCCTTCCCTCCCATCCTGCCCCAGGGAGCAAACCTCATACCACCCCTGAGGTCACCAACAGACCTCAACAGTTCCTTGTCTTCTCAGCTACCCACAGAGAGGAAAGGGAATCAGGACATGGGGCTGGGGTCTAGGAGCCTGAGAAACCTCGAGAAGCATGGGTGGGGCAAGCTGCCCCCAGTACCCAATTCTCCCCCTGGTGGTGGGTGGTGTGAGTATCTCTCTTTCGGAACAGGAAGCTGAGAGGAAGATGGAGGAGGTGGGTGGTTGTGCAGGAGCCCAGTAACCATGCAATGGGGCCAGGCCACAAGGCCAAGAGTTGCAGTCCAGGAACTCCGAGAGCTGGCCCTAGCTGGAGAGCAGAAGGCTGGACTGTTCACACACGTCGTCGCTTTCTGCAGCCCTCACACATCAGCAAGTGGGTCAGGAAGCACAGTGGGACAAGCCCCACCCACAGGAGCTGCCTGAACTCCGGGGACCGTGCCTCAGCTCTGAAGCCTCTCAGCTTCTGCAAGACACCACCTTGTCTAAGGCTGCGGCTCTCAACCTTCATCTCTCTGCACATACCCTGGCTGCTTCTTAGCCAGTCAATGACAGGTCCCTAGGCCAGTGGGCACTTTGCCTTCTAGAAGATGAGCTGGGGACTGGCCATGGTGATGGGCTGGCTAATAGGGCACCAGTCCTAGAGGCGGACGCCTGCATGCTAGAGTTCATGCACATGTGGCCTGCTGTGTGTGTGTGTGTGTGTGTGTGTGTGCGCGCGCGCACACAAGCCCGGTACTGTATTAGGGCCACAAAGAATTAATTTTTCCTAGGAAGAAAAAAAATGTGCTTAAAAAAATTACTCCCTGAGCCATGAACCTACTTCAGTTTTACCTAACTTAAAGCAAATGTGGGGATTCTTTTAATAAGAGGATGGGGTCTTGTTTCATTTTTATCTGGGGACTGTGGATGGGGCTCAGTGTAAGGTCATTTAGCTAGCATAAGTCAGAGCCAGGCTTTGATACCTAGCAAACACAAAACAACAACCCCTACCCCGCAAAAACAAAACACTGTTCACTGCTCTGCAGAGAATTTTCCCATCTTCAGCAAGTCCTGGCACAGACTGACAGCTAGGCCACGGTCACCCTGGATGTCAAGGGGCTTCTCTGAAGGATGCACTGCCCAAGTTTAAGGGGCGTGGTCTCACTGGGCATTTACATATTCAAAGCTGTATCTGCTGCGAATGATTTTTATTTTCTCCCCCCCTACCCCCGCAGCTGTGGAGTGACAGAGGCTGTCCCTGGACTGAATGGCCCCTGAAGGAAGCCAAAGTGAAGATTACAAAGCATTTAGGACAGGGAGGGGGGCTGCAGCTGGCGGAGGGGCCTGTCTGGCTTGCTCCCTTCGGTTCACACCTGCAGCGTGGAGAGAGTGCCAGGGGCCCCAATGCGTGCAGGGCGCTAGTGCATGCCTGGCTTTTACGGAAAGTGACCTTTTTGGGATTCAGACAAAATCCGGAATTTAAAAAAAAAGAAATTTTCATCTAGGATTCTTAGTTCTGGCAGACATCAAAGGGCGAGGGAAGACTCTTGGGTTCTCTCTCCTGACCTAACATGGCCCAGGCTCTCCGTGTCAAGAGGGGATTTCCCAGTTGTTGGGACAGGCATGACAGAGGCGTGGCCACCTGCACCCTGGACCTCCTCACATCAGCGCCTCCATCTCTCCCACTCAACAGTGCACACCTTCTGGGTTTCCCCCACCCCCGGCCAAACCACAGTGCAATCAGAGAATCAGAGAGTGTGGCAGTGCTCAAAGGGACCTCAAAGGCTCTCCCAGTGCCAACCATCTAAAGAACAAAATCTCTACCGTGTACCCAACTCTCGGGACCCGAGAACTCCTTCATCCATCCCATATCTCATTAAAAATGTGCCATTATCACCCACCCATTTCACAGATAAGGGAACGGAGGCACAGAGAGGCTAAGTCAATTCCCTAATGCTATCCAGTAAGTCCTTAGCTGGTTTGAAACTCAGGCCCGGGTCAGCTGCCCTAGAACTCAGGCTGGAAGAGCAGCAGCCAAGACATCCACTGGCACTGGGATGTCTATGGGGCTTTCGGAATCACTGAGGCTGGCAAGAAGCCGGTGAGCTACTACCCCAGACCCAGCCTCAAAAGATCCCAGAGCATGCAAGTCAGTGGCACCTTAGAAACATCTCTCTCCCCAAGGGGCCATCGGGGTCTGTGGGTGGTACAATTCGCTAAGAAATCTTCCGTGGGCTAGGTGTGGCAGCACACCCCTGCAATCCTAGCACGCAGGAGGCTGAGGCAGTGCTGAAAACCTGCCCTTAATCTGGACTATGTAACAGGTTCCAGGGCAGCCTATACTGTGCCGCGAGACTGTTACTTCTTAGTAGGTAGAGAGGCCACAGTACAACAGAGAAGCATCACCCTTTAATTTTCCTGTCACTTTCCAGGAGAGTGAGCAGAGTGGAGGGAGAAGGGAGCCCAGAGTGGGGCTCCCAGAACGCTTCACTTTCTATCAACTTGTCTAGGCACAGGTGCTCTAACGTACCCCTCACCTGGGCCCTGTACCAGTGACTTCCACTCAGGGGAAGGGCTTCGATTAAGTTGCAAAGGGTTCAGGGACTGGGGATGACAAAAGGGGCTTGGAGACTAATTAGGAGCAGCAATGAGAGCTTAATTCACAAAAGCAAGCATTTTCCATCCATCAACCTGCAGCCAGTTAAGGGCTACGTTTGAAAGAAATCTGTGCACGGGGAAGGGAGCCAACAGGAACAGGAAATGTTCGAAAGAATGTAAACTATTTCAGTTTCATAAAAAGTAACAAGTAAACAGTTATTACATGCAAATAACGCTCTGGTTTTAATTAATGCTGAAAAGTCAAAAAATATGTTTGACATTTGTATGTATATACCGTACGGCGGCAGAGGGCAAAATGGTGCCCAGATGCCCAGTGGGAGCAGGCTCCCGGCTCCCAGGGAACTCCAACCTTGAGAAGGTCTTGTTTATTGGTGTTGAAAAGTACCATTTTGCCCCAGCTTTGGCAGCCGGGAGCCAGCTCACTTCCTAACCCTGGAGGGCTTCAGCTTCAGCTTTGGAAGGTGACTGCTTAGCCACTTCAAGGCTCAGCCACTTCTCAGCAGGCTGGCCTTAAAGCCGCAGATCCTCCTGTCCTCAGGGCATGGGAACTAGGAGGGCTCCTCCACCCCAGAGTTACTTGATGACGGGTTTCGGGTCCCAGTACCTCCCACTCAACAGCCCCTGGCGGCAGCCACTGTGGCGTCTGGTCCTGCCTTCTTGCCACTACCGGGGTGGGTCAGACTGACAGGGCAGCCACCAGCGTGATCCTGGAGCTGGAATGGTAGCCTCCAAAACTTCTCTTTCCAACATTCACCATCCCACTCTTCTTGAGGAAGCCTAGAGCTCTCCCCAGACCGCAGGGGGCCTCCTGCCCCTGGGGCGAGTGGCTGGGGTGCCTAGGCCCCAACCAAAAGACATCCACACCCTGTTAGAACCTGTGCATACAGGACCTTCTTCCAGCATCTTTTGTGAGATCAGGGATGCTAATGGGACAAGGCAGCGGCACTTGAGGCTTTTAGGAGTTGCTAAACCCTGGAACCTGGGAGAAAACTCCACTAGTAAGAGACCAAAAACATATCCACGTAAAAGGGCAGTGAACCCCGTGAAAGGGCAGTGAATCGGAGAAGCGCTATCGGAACAGCGCTGGGCTTGCAGATCTACGTCTGTCCGGGGCTCTTGCTGAGACCCAGAGGCCTCCCTCAATTCCTGTTCCCACCTTTGTCATTCCAGGGTCCCTCCTGCTCACCTCGCCCGCTCCGGCCCACGAAGCGAAGGTCGTTGAACCGGGCCACTTGGTTCTTCATGACGGCGGAAGCATTGCGCAGCTCAGCGGAGTAATTCTCATCATTGCCCGCCATCACTGTCACCACCGTCCCATCAGGCACATCCCCCAGTGCCACCACCTGAGGAAACCGGCAGGAAAGAGGACAGCTGAGAAAGGCCAAGAGGAGGAATGCACCCAGCTGCTCCCCTAGGTCCCTGGTTCACGGAAGCTTTCTCGGAGGCTGCGGTAGAACAGGCTAAATGGTGTAGATCCTTCTCCAATACGGATAAACTCTCTACCCTCCGTACCTAAATCCTGGGTCCAACGGTTAACATGAGCCCCAAGAAACCATCCCTTTTTATTAAATTTAGTCTAAGCTAAAGTTGTCCATCAGCAAGGTCACTGCTAAGGGCGGGGCGCTAAAGAAGACTACTATAGCTCCTAGCAAAAGAATCAGCAATGATAACAACGGGGGTACTCCTTGCTCTCAGTTAAAGCATCGCCCTTCGGGGTACGAAACTTGGCCTGTCCTTGTGGACAAGGCCCAGTTAAATAGCCTCAGCGGAGTCTGGATTCATTATGCAGAGAAAATGCAAAATGTAAAACAAAACTCCTGTTTTGCAAGCTGATCCAGAAAACCCCCGTTTTGATAACTAAGTCCGTGTACCTGCTGGGAACTGCTGGATGGGTGGGTGGAGTTGCCCCTCCTCCCCACCCAAGGCACACCAAGAGGCAGATGCCTTTTGAACCAGACTTTAAACAGAGTCACAGCCATTTAAACGTGGCTGCCGTGTGCAGGGACTGGGGATCCAGATGGTAAAGATTTCAAGGAGAAAATGTTTGGGGTCTGATTAAAAGGGCCAGATTTCCTGTCAACATCCTGTCTTCTTTTAATTTCAAAGATTCCTTTTAAGCACCAAGTGACAGTAAAACCTCCGATCTGACGATTACAGTCACACGGGCCTCCTTCCCCCTCCTCCCCGAGAGATTTCCCCCACTGGTATTTTAAGATGTCACCCGGGAGACCTCAGAGTCTCTAGTGTCTCTCTCTCTCTCTCTCTCTCTCTCTCTCTCTCTCTCTCTCTCTCTTCAATTTGAAGTCTTAATGGGAGCAAGGAGGGCCTCAGCTGCCAGCAGCCGGCATTTCCAGTCACCTCGGGCACCACTACCTCCCCAGCCGCTGGCCCTTCCTGCCCTGCCCTTTCTTGCAGCAGCTGTGAGAGGTTTAGGGGAAAACCAAGGCGTTTTCGTTTCATCTGGCTGCCCCCCTTTAAAAAAATAAAAAGAAAGAAAAGAGAAGAAAATGAAACACTTGCCTATCCCTGGCATAGTTTAAAAAAAAAAAAAAGCCTCTCTGACCGACTCAGGGCTACCAGGATGGAGTCCCAAGCCTGTCATTCGTGATGCAGACTTCTGCGGGAGGCAGCCCTTTAGGGAACCGCGCTCCAGGATCGGCCTATGGTCGCCCGGTGCAAAATTTCAGCCGGCCGAGGTGGAGAGTGTGGGAAGGAAGTGTTTCTGCAGCAGCGCAGGAGGCGCGGCGCCGCGGGGTAGGCCAGGCCCTCCTCGCCCTCTGCACCCCACACCTCCCGGTCCTCGCCCAGCTCTGGTGATCCTCTTCCCGGTTACAGTTTAGGCTGTGCCGGAGGAATCTGGAAGCCCCAGTCATCTCGTTTCCACGTCGCCATAGTACGCAGGGCCCTGCAAGGCCAGGTGGAGAGGTATGGCCCCTCCAAGCTGTCGGTGCATCCGAGAGGGAGCTCCCCGAGTCCCCGCTTTCTGTGACCCCGAGGCCGCGGTACACCGATCTCAACGCGGGGTCCCAGGTAACTGGCTCCTGCAGCAGGAGCGGCGGGAGGACTCCCCCGCCCAGTTCTCCTGGCCGCCCTCCTGTACCGTCCCTGACTTAGGCACACCATATTTTTCTGGACCCGGGCTCTTGCAGAGGGACAGGTTCCCTCCACGTCCTTCCTGGCCTGGGTTCCTGCAGCGCGGGTGACCAGGCACTCCTGCGTCCTACTGTCTGGGTGCTCCCCTTTCCTCCCAACCTGGTGTCCCCACGTCCTCTGGGATGTGGGCTCTTATAGCGGGATCGTCTGGGGTCCAGCGGAATCTTTCCGGACCTGGGGCCCTGCAGCAGGGGAGTCCGAGCACCCCAGTATCCTGCCAGCTGTCATCTCCCTCCGTGTCCTCCCAGCCCGATGCTCCATGCCCTCTCCGGCTTGGGTTCCTACAATGGGGGCGCCCAGGTTCCTCCACGTCCTCCCGGTTCGGCCCCCCGTACTCACCTTGAAGGCGACTGGCAGGGTCTTGTTGCAGCGCCAGTGCGAGGGTAGCACGGAGCAGAGGAAGTTGGGGCTGTCGGTACGCACGAGCTCTCCCGCGTGGTCAGCCAGCACGTCCACCATCGAGCGCACCTCGGGCCGGGTGCGGCCGCCGGGTCCCGCGGCAGCCTGCGCGCTCAGCGCGCCGCTGTTCTCGCCCATCTTACCGCCGCCGCAGGGGAAGGCCGTGGAGGGGGGAGTGAAGCGGCGGCTGGTGCTCGGGTCTACGGGAATACGCATACCGCAGCCGTCAGGGCGCGGGCGGCCGCAGCCGCGGGAAGCAGGAGGCGGGAAGGCGGCGGCGCG
This sequence comes from Dicrostonyx torquatus, assembly GCA_028555095.1. Taxonomy (NCBI): domain Eukaryota; kingdom Metazoa; phylum Chordata; class Mammalia; order Rodentia; family Cricetidae; genus Dicrostonyx; species Dicrostonyx torquatus. Next base: position 4,394,019 of record JAQHUG010000134.1, read on the forward strand.
GGGCCCGGCCAGCGCGGAGGGCGGTGCCGGACGGGGGGACGCCCCGACGGTCGGCCGCGCGCCCGCTAGTCCCGCATCCCGCGCGCGCGGCCGCCCCACGGACTTGGCGGCCGCGGCCCCAGTCCGGATCCTAGAGAATCAAGTGGCAGCGCCGCGGCCGCTCGCGCGGGGTTAGTACCCGGGGCCGCGGGGCGGGGCCGCGCTAGCGACGCGGGCGCAACCAATCGCAGCCCCCAGGCTCGGGGTTCGCCGGGCAGGACCGGGCGTCTGGGGCCCGCGCGGGCCTAGCAGGGGCCAGGCCCCGCCCCGAAAGGTCTAGACACCCGCGTCCCTGCAGCCGCGCGGGAGCCGCGGTCCCCCGGAGTCGGGAGCAGTCGCTGCAACCTGGGCAGAAATCGGTTTCTAGTGTCCTGGCTGCGTCTCGTTTCTCCCTCCCTCGGGTCGCAGCCTGGCTGCTCCAGCTCTGGCCACCGCAGCCCGGAACCTGCACCCTCAGCTGGTCGCTGCGGTGACACCCAAGGCTGGTTCCTTACTCCCTCTACCCGACAACGATTTTGACCCGAGAGCTTCCACCCCACGCGGGATTCCACGTTCCCCAGCTCTGCGGGTCCTTGGCCCTCTGTAGCCTCTGTGTCAACCTTCGAGGCAAACAGAATGGGGGTTCCCACACGGATCAACAGTGGGTTGGGGTCAACCACCCTGCTCCTGTCCAATCAAAACTAGTTTCAGGATCTCATAGGCCTCTCCGTCGTGGCAGCCCGTGGCTTTTTGAAAAATACAGCAGGGTCTGCATCACGTGTGCTTTTTGGTGTCACCCCCCCACACCTTATGCATGCGCCTTCCCGTGTCGTGGAAAGGGACATGGGTCTGTGGCAGGAAGAAGGCTGTCAGTGACTTGGAGAGGGGCCCGGAATGATTTCTCCCTGTGGGTGGAAAGGGGGTCTTCCTAGGACAGAGCCATCGTCTTCTTTGCCCCAGTGCGCTGTGTTCTACAGTACTGTCAGGGGCCCTGTAGGACATTGGTCCCAGGGTCTGCACTGTTACTCATGCCTGGTGGCCCAGCCATTCCTGGGGTACAGTGCCAGCATCGCTTCATTCTCCCGGTTCCTAGGCCTGGCCTGGGCGCACAGACGCACAACTTATAGGGCTACAGAGGGGAGGAGAGCCTGATGAAACCCACAGTTACTGGGTGCCGCCCCCTCCCCAGGTGCACTTCTGGAACTGCGGAACGAATGTCTGTGTTTCTCCTGGTTCTTTGGAAATTCGACTGCATTTTCGTTGCCAGCGGTGGCGGACGTGTCTCTAACGACCAATTCCAAGCCCCAAGAGGGACACTATCTAAGATCAAGACTTCATCCTGGATCTCAGCCTTGCACACTCCATTTTGTTAAAAACGAAATCAGGCCCTAGGTGCACGACGGTAGGGATGAGCTCTGTCCCCCAATCCGAGGAACACCAGGAGAATTGTCCTGCACTGCTCTCTGGGCCTCAAACCAGCACCCCAGGCTATCAAGGAAGCAAGGGATAGTGAGGGTCCCTTGCTGGACATTTTAGTGAATTAGTGACTCCTAGTCGCCCATCACTAGACCGAAGTCCTTGCGCTGTCGGAAGCTCCGGCAACCTCAGGACCAGAGGAAATCCTGGGAGCCTGGCTATCTCTCAGGTACTGGCTACGTGCTCTCAGGGGCCTCCCCTGGAAAGGGACAATTGCTTGCTACCAGGTAGGGTTCATACCCGCGACGAGCCACCTACTTTGCCCTCGAATGACTGTGGGCCATGACCATGACATGTGAGCCTCAATGGTGTATAAATTCGATTTCTCCAGTCGTTTCCAGTTTGCATCTGCCCGGTTTACTAGCCCCTCCGCAGGATCTCTTTCTGTCCCAACAGCGAGTTAACAAACGGGTTTCCAGAGAATGATGTTCTGGGGGGACCCTGTGTCTGACCCCAAATCCGTACTCAGCTACAACCCTTGGAAGGCACCTGCCCCCTGTGGGCACCAGAACCAAGGATTGGGGAACTATATGCAGCCGGACTTCTCGGGCGCAGGGACGCTCAGGTTGAAGCAGTGACCGGAGCCTCCCACTAGTTGGCGCTGGCGCCTTGCTGGCTGCAGCGTCGCCCCGCCAGGCTCAGCGCACAGATGTTCGCCAGCTGCAGTGCCTAAATTTTCCCAGGAGCCAGAAAATAACTGCTTTCTGGACAGAGCGCTCCTTCGCCTTACTGTATCTGCGGCCACGTTTCGGACAACGAAAGGCGTGGTGTTAGTTCCAGGGCTTGCCCTGGCTCTCATGAATAGGTGCCCTCATCTGGAGTTTCAGACACCAAAGGGCCTGCAACCAGCAGAGCTCTCTCCAACAGAAAAGCACCGTTTCTACATCTGTCCCAAGACCCATTCTGAGGCTAGGACAGAAGGCTCAGACTTTCATCCTTAGATCCGTCGGGTGCTCACACAGCTTCCTTATGCTGCTCTGGACTGACAAATCTAGACCTATCTCGGTATTGTCAGTTTTCAGACCAGAAGAGCTCCTGACACCAACCAGGACCCATCACACCCTCTCCCTCTTCCAGCTGTGCACGCATATGATCCTTCTCCTTTTCTTCTCCTTTTCCGTCTTACAGAAAGACACTATTCTGCTGTCTCTCAAATGCCCCATCAAAGAGCACCTCAGTGTGTCCTCTACAGGGCCAGGAAGCCCGAGGTCAGAGCTCCCCTCTCACCTGCCTGTGCGTTGCTGGGTAAATTGGACCAGCCTGGGCCATCTACAGCAGCTCCTCTCCTGAGAGGGACCCCTACCTAAGAGAGGGTTCTAATGGTCTCTTGGCAGTGCGGTGCTGCCCCTGTCTCCAGAAGGACTGAGTAGGTCTGATTCCTAGGGAGTCTGGAGCCTGGGGAGGGTAGGCTTTGGAGTACCTGTTTCTGAGCTATGCCCTGGTTTATTAGTAGGTCTGTCTTCCTTCATCACTCTGGCCCAAGAACCCAGCATCAAATATCCTTGAGCCTTCCTTTCATCTGTACAAGGGATAACAGCTGCGCTGTCAATAATGTGTAAAGTGTTTGACACGGCCTAGCACAGAGGGATGCTCTATCAAGCCGTCTGTCTTTGGCAAGTGCCACACCCTCAACGATGAAACACCCACACAGCTTGCTAGGACTCAGAGCCCAGGCTAAGGCCATGGCCATCTTGCCCCTCCTTCCTCCTAGGCTGGCCTGAGGGCTACCTGGGACCTAAAGACTGTTTGGTGCTCCCAGACTCTCACTATCTCCCTTCCACAAGCAGCCCTGACCTAAATACAGCAAGTGAACGTCACCACCAACACCATAGCCCCCACCCCACCCACCCCCAGAGGTGTCTGTTCCCTTTAGAAACTGAATTTCTCCATTCCGGTCCTGGCACCCACGTGCGAGGGACCCAATGTGGATCTTGTCTCCTGCCTAGTCCCTGGAACTCTCAGGGGACTTTCCTGTTCCACAAGGAACTTCACTTCTATTGGACACGGGACACCTTTGACTGGGAGGAGGCTAATCAGTTCCCGCTGGGAGGGGAGGAGCAGTGAACCTCCCCTAAAGGCTGGGAAAGAAAAAGCCGGAAAGAGCTGTTGGTAAAGGGATCTCTGCATCCCGTTTTCAGACACACGATATAAGATATCGATATACAAAAGATGTCCTAGAACCTGGCTGTGTGCACATACTGAACCGATCAGAACCTGTGACGGAACACGGCAATACAGCTAAATTCCTGGAAGGTGGGGACCCGTAGCTCAGAGGTTTCAACTCTGCAGTCACCTCTCCTGGGTGACTTGAGGGAAGGATCCTGAATGGGTGGGAGGAGGGGTGTGCTTTTCAATTGCAGAAGGAATAGTCAGAAGGAGTGAGGGACACCATTCCTAGTTCTGTGGGAGTCTGGTCCTCAAATGAAACCAGGCAGGAAAACCTGACCAAGAACCAGGCAGGGTGCTGACTTTGAGATACGGTTCCAGCTGGAGTCCCCTATAGCAGCGCTCAGTCCCATTTATAGTAATGTGGCTTCAGCAGACCCTTCAAACCCAGAGGACCTAGAAAATACCTCAGAAAGGCTGAGGAAGTGGGGAGGAGCAGCCAGGGCTGAGCGCAGACTGCAGACCGAAGGGGAGCACAGTGCTTCAGTGTGCAAAGCAGGGGCCAGGCTGCCTTCAGCTGGAGGGAGGGAGGATGCGACCCCAGCATCCAGCCCTCCATGACCAGAACCTATGAGCCATCCCTGCACTCCCAGAACAGGATTGCCTTTTATAGGATGGGGACTTCCTCCCTCCTATCTGTCCTATCTGGATGCAGATCAACCCTGAGGGAGGTCATCGGGTTTGGGGTGGGGAGGAAGCCCACTATAGCCTCCATATCTGGAGGGAGTTGGTCCAGCCCTGGCTGAGAGCCCCGGTTCTCAGACCCTCTGTTGCACAAGCTCACTCACTCCCTCAGCTTCCCCGTGCTGCTGCAGGGCAGAGGTTTCATTCTTACTTGGGCTTCCAGAAGAATGCTCGACCTCTGCACCAGATCAACAGTCTTCCTGACTCCCCACCACTGTCACAGCAGGGACCCCCACTTTGCACCTGGAGACCAAGGGGATTCTTATTTAAAAAAATCTGTCTTTCCCCCCAGTTCATGCCTACCATCCCCACACAAGACTGCTGCAGTAAGCAGGGACAGGAAGAGCTCCTCCCCTATAAGTGGCAGTCACCTCTACACTTCCTGCTCACTTATGCCTCCTTAAAGCATTTTTGGAGGCTGTTGTCATTATGTCCATTTTACAAGTGAGAAAATCAGAGGCACAGAGAGGTTAAGAAACTTACACAAGGTTACACAGCTGGGAAACCACAGAACTGGGATTCCATCCAGGCAGCCTGACCCCAGAGCCCATGTTCCTGACCACTCTGCTTGTCTCATGGGGAAGAATCCGTTTGGAGAAGTGACAACCACGGGACAGAATTAGAGTCCTGGCAGAGGTGTCCTGGGTTGGCTTCAGAATACCAGTGTCACAAATGAAGCCCCTAAGATGTAGCATAATGACTGTACCATGAGACAGTTCGTGAGTCAGGCAAAGGGCTGGAGATTGAAACACACAGAGATAAGGGTCATCCTTAAAACAAGAATGCCCATTTTATTGTATTCCAGGGCAGCTTATATAGGACTCTCCTTGACTATGGCCTCGTCCTAGGCTCTCTGGATTTTCCAGCTGCAAGCCCACTAGAAACTCCTCCCCTGCCATCAGGAACTCATGAGGGTCTCATGCTCAGAGCAGCTGCAAGCATAGGAAAACAAGTTGTTTACTCTGGCAGGCTAGGGGTCATAGAAAATTCAGGGTCTGAGGGTCTGCAGCCCCCAATGCTAAGACATCAAGTTCAAGGCCCGGATTTTGCAAATGGCAGAACCAAGAAATAGAGATGGAAGGGGCTGTGCTAAGATCACAGTTTAGATGAGGGTAAAGCCTGGGCACCTCCTGCTGCCACCTCCTGCTGGCTGGGTCCCTAATCTTCTGTCAGTTGTAGGCCCCCTTGTCCCTGAAGCCCACCCAGCAGTACCCAGGCCACAGGGTCCTATTAGGGATTTTCCACCTCTCTAAAAAGGTCTTAATGCCTGTCAGTCCTTGTGAAACTTTAATTAATCTCAGAGGCTGATGGCTTGAAGGGGAGCAGCCTTGGCCTTACAAGGCTGAAGATGACGGCTCCATTTATGTGGTGGGGAGGAACGCTGCCGACATTCCTGCCAGCAATAAAAGCCACATGGCTTTCCAGCGTCGCCCTTGGAAAAGAAAAAAAAAAAGTGCAGCCCTCTGCGGAAAGAAAGCAGCTATGTACTGTACGCATGGCGTGAGATAAAAACAGGCGTTCTGAGGTGGAGAACAGTCAGGCTTTTATGCCTCCTCCATGACCACCGACAGTGGCAGTGCCCAGCGGTCACCCTCTCAGCCGCAGGCAGCACAGGGAACAGGGTTGGCCCCAGTGTAAGGCCTTTAGCTGCTAGGAAAGGGCCTCAGCTTCTCCACCTGGGCTGGGGCTAAGCTCTCCCTGGCTGTCTCTGAGGTGGTGCCAGCTCCCTAGTGGTGTCACAGGGCCCTGCTCTAGGAAGGGCACGCACTATGTTGGACGCGTGCTCTGCCACGGGAACTTTGAAACTTTTAGTACCTGCTGAACAAGGACCTGTGTTTTAAATTTTCATGGGGTCCCCCAAATCGTGTGGCCATTCCTGGTCGTAGATGTCCCATAGGCTAGGGTACTCACCCCATGCCACAGCTTGGCATGTAGGGAGGAAGGGTGTACTGGGAACACTTTGCTTCTTTATAGTAGCTTAGGTGAGTTTCAAAACAACTTGTGGAATGAACAGAGGCCCAGAGGCATCACATGCCAAGGAAATCAAGATTTGAACTCAGTTCTCCCAGACTCCAAAAATGAGGTGTGTGTGCGCTCACGCAGAGACCCAAGATAGACATCAGAAATCTTCCTTGGTTACTTGCCACCTTATTCACTGAAGCTGTGTCGCTCAACTGAAGCCAGAGCTCACCGGGTGATGCAACTTGTCTGGCTAGCCAGTTTGCTTTGGGGACCCCTGGCCTCTGACTGTCACACTCACCCAGCATTTCCATGAATGCTCGGGATCTGAACTCAGGTCCTCAGCCCCAAAGCGAGTGTTCCCGACCGCTCTGCATTATTCTACAGTGTTCCTCATTTGCCGGGCCGGATGGCCAAGCACAGTCAGGATGCTTCCCTGTTATTACCGAACAAGAGAAAGCACAGCATAAACAATGGGAGGGAGTCTGGTTCGTGTGGACCTGGCCTGTGTCCACAGAGCTGGGCTGAGGAGTAGGTTCTGTTGCCCTTTCTGTCATTTATTAAACCCTGCGTGGGTCATTGGCCTGCGCCTGGGGTGTAGGACAGAGCCAATAGCATCAGGTCCTATGGCCTGACTTGAGTCTGAGCCTCATAGACAGCCCAGTGGTGTCACTGGGTGAGTCAGGGCAGTCCCTTCCTTCCCTCGGGCTCTCTTTCAGGGACACAGTGGCTTGGCTTCGCCTCGTCCCTAAGAGACCTAGAATTTACTCACCTACAGTAGGCTACAGTAGGTCTGCTCATTTTCCATTCTGTGGCTGGAGAAACTGAGAGCTAGGAGAGGCCACTGAATTGCCCAGGTTGCACAAGGTGCTGGCAGGACCCTGCCTCTCGCCCTGGGCACTGACTGATGGGAAGTGGCTCCATTTGTTTTCATCCCGTATCCCTAGCCACACTGGCCTGTCAGGAACCTCAAGTGCCAAGTGCAGAAGTTACAGCCACACTTCCTGACAGGTGTTAATGATCCCCCACTGTGTCAGTATGGCCCCAGCTCACTGCAGAGACTTCCTTCTTACTGCCTTGGGATTGAGGAAGGGTTTACACCAAGAGAGCTGTGCGCATCAGTGGCCTGCAGACTGCTTCTTGTAAAGAGGTGGGAAGCAGCTAGGGCTCTTTCCACCCTTTCCTGCTGGAGAACACAGGGACAGGTGCCATCTTGGAAGCAGAGCGATGCAAGCACCCGCTCTGCAGGGTCTTGGAGTTGTTCTTTATGGAGTCATTCCACACCTCCTTCCCCACCAACATCCAGCAGCACGCGCTTCCAGAGGAAGGGCTCCTTCTCAGGGCTGCACTGCCGCTGGGTAACTGGAGGGGAGAGCAGATGGTGGACCCGCTCGGCAGGTGGTGTGGGAAGCCATCCTTGCCCTGCTTCACTCCTCCCCCAGTGTCCCAGGGTGGACAGGATACCATCCACCTGGTTCAAAGAAGGATGACTTTGGCCTGTAGCAGAACCCCCACCCCACCCCATACCTCCAGACCTGGAGGGCAGAGCATTAGCTGGGGCTGGACCCTAGGTTCCTGTTTAGATCGACACATTCCCCTCTCTGCTTCATCACCCTCACCTGGAAGTGGGGAACATTCCAGTGCTCCAAGCGGAGTGTGAGGCTCTGGCATACGGGGGCTCACACAGTGGCTATAGCTGGTACCCCCATGAAGAAGAATCACTGGACCCCTTGGTCAAGGCCCTGGACACCTCCAGGGACCTTGGTGTGGGGAAGACTACTGAAGCCATGTCACATGACACACTGTTGTGGCCACTGGGGACTTTGTTCAGGCAGGGAGGCACCCTGAGTCAGAACTCCTGTTCAGTAATGGGTTCTATCTACTTCTGCTTGTTTTCTGTATGTGGGTACGTGTGCAGGAGTACACGTGTATAGACAGGTATGCCTGTACCTGCGTGCGCATGCTTGTAGAGGTCAGAGATTAATGCCTTCCTCAGTTTCTTTCCACTCTATTTTGTGAGGCAGGATCTCTCATTGGCCTGGAGGTCACTTTGATGGTGCTAAATTTGGTTAGCCAGGAAGTCTTAGGCATCCTCCTGTCTCCACTCCCCCAACAAACACTGAGATTGCAGGCATACATGCTACCACACCTGCTTTTTTAAACATGGGTTCTGAGGGATCGAACTCAAATCCTTATGCTTGTACAGAAAACACCTTATTAAGTTGTCTCCTCAGCCTTGACATTAATCATCTTCACCATCATCATCATCACCATTATCTTTACCATCATCATCACCATCAACATCATCTTCACCATCATCATCATCATCTTCACCATCACCATCATCATCATCACCAT